>CAUZXS010002402.1:77500-174359 GCA_963585895.1 Sepioteuthis lessoniana | reverse complement strand
GAACGAAAGTTTTTATTTGCAGCTTTGAGGCGGTTTGTTCTTGGCGCTGCAAAACTCGTGGTCTTTAGGCTTGTTGGTTTTGGAGACGCGATAGCTTAGCGGGATGTTGGAAATGGCAGCGTGTCGTTGGATGTGTGAGGGAAGTATTCAAGGCCACCGTGTAGCTTCGTGTGTCTGGTGTTTCGGGGAGAGGCGTGCGTTGTCTCCATTACAGTGGACCAGAGGTGAAATGGGAACTTGTCGAGAGCGGAGTGGCGCTCGAATCGACATAGTAAATTTCTGTGGTGCTTGTGGAAGGCATGTTGAACGTATCTAATTCATATTCAACTGGGATTCCTTGGTCTAAAATATTAGACGCAAAGAATCCATAAATTAGAAGTTTCCCCCGTTGAATGTCCATGTTGCTGCTGCTGCTAGGGTTAAAGCCAGGGTGATATGTCCACACCGGGTGGCTTGTTTAGCTACAAGGCATCGCTAAGCAGGGGCGACCAGAGACACGTCCGTTCTAGTCGCCGCCTCCAGCCGAAGAGAGTGTGTTTGGCCGCTCACCCGTTTTGCTAGCCGGAAATGAAGGTCCGGGCTGAATAGGATATGTCATCCTGATTGGGTGAAATTCGATGTTGAATTAAATAGCGCGCCAAAACAAAATATGAGATTTTCCTCTTCTCTACACCGTCTTGCTTAATAAAACTCAGCATTATAAGATAAAGATCAAGGGTAAAGTGGAATAATCCAGGGAAAGGAGTAATACCCTTCTCTGCACCTCGTAGGTGTAATGTTGGAAAAAAATTTTTTATCAAGGAAAAATGTATGGTATTTTTAATGCCCATATTTTGTCTGCCTTTCAATGTCTCTGGTTTCGTATCTTGCTTCGATAATAAACAGAAATAGAGGGGCCCATGTGGCTGGCCCCGGCAGTGGGATTGGGACACGTGCGCCCAGAATCGGCCTCTCTTGGATTAGGCACTCGAAGCGTCAAGACGTCCCCATAAATCTGGCGAGCTACCGACAGATTGTTCATCCTTAGTGCCGACAAAAAACAATCGAGCAGCTCGTGTATGAACTTTAGCCGGTCGCAGTAAATACCTTTGACGAGAAAGGAGCGGGACGTATTAACTGCTTTCAGGCCATAGAATTTGATTACTGATACTTCTCAAACCTGATAACTACACACGAGGTACCAGCGAATACCTTTTGGCGCGAAAAGGAGCGGATATTGTTCCTGACGAGTGGACACCCAAGCTGCGCCCACCAGAAAGTAAAACAACAGCGACGTATTCGTGAGAAGTTAAAGGTGCATTGTCCTTGACGAGAAAGACCTGAATGGTGAATAACATCTGTAAATTTTGTTCTTAGCGAGAGAAAGCTAGAGACGTTGGACGGTTGTTATTTTTTTGAGAGCTTCGGAACTGTTTTTTCTATCTCTCCTGCGTGAGAGAATATATATTTGAAAGGGTTGTTCTTTTACTACACCCTTTCACCACAGTAAGTCCACTTGCTTCCTTTTTTCCCCCATTTTTGTATATATTTGTATTTTGGTACTCGGAGCCCCAAATTTTATTTGGCAACGTCACGCATGAGGAATTTCATGCAAAGGAAAATTCTTTTGCCTATTTCATTTTATTTTTACCTCCTTTGCGGAGATAAGTGTAAATAAAACTCCTTTTACAATCGAGCAACACCGTTCTTAACTTATTTATTCCTTCCCCATTTTTTAGACGACGTTGCTTTGTTCAATAGTCGGTAATTTTCTGAAAGTAGAAAATTAATTTCCGATCGTAATAACTATTGAAAAAAAAAAGGAGCCTTCGGGTTACCGTCGACGAAGGTTTATTTCATTTGAACAAGATGTCTGGATTTTATCTCCATTTCTCTTTTCATTTCCTTTTAAAATCCGAAAATGTCGAAAAATCCAAGTCGGATCGATTTGTTAGACAATCAAATAAGTTGATAAGTTTTTCTCTCTATGAAATCTTTCCTTATATTGTTTTTTTTTTTTTTGCTTAGATGTGGCACAAGGCCGTAGGAATCGAGCTCTCAGTGGGGAAGGGGGGACATTTCTCTCTCTCTCTCTCTTTAAATGGCACCCTTTCTATTTCATTAGTGTGTGAGTGAGTCGGACTGTTGGAGTTAGTTTTAATAGGATTATAAAACATAAAACAGCGACGTTTTCAATGTAATCATTAGTGTGTGTGTGTGTGTGTACCTGTGTTTTACTATGTATGTGGGTTAAAGATTTTCTTTTGATTAACACAAAGACAATGAAAAAATTTGAACTTTTTTATTTGTTTAAACATAAAAAGGTTTTGTTTATCTCACGGTGTGTGTGTGTGTGTATATATATATATATATATATATATGTGTGTGTGTGTGTGTGTGTGTGTGTGTGTGTGTGTATGTATTTTTTCCCCCTCACTATGTCCGATATTTGATTCTCTCCCTCTCTCTCTTAATCTTTCTCTCTCTCTTTCTTCTCTTTCTTTTTCTCTCTCCTCTCTATCATCTTCTATATGGAAGTGGATGTGGGTGTGTCGAGCTGTTGTCGAAGTTTAAAGAAAATTACAAAACACGAAACGAAACAACGTTTTTAATGTAGACATTAGTGTGTGTGTGTCATTATGTGTGTGGGTGTGTGCGTATGTTAAAATACAATCAGCACAATTGTCTCCCTCTCTTTCTTTTTCTTTCTCTCTCTCTCTCTCTCTCACATGAATATTGTCCTTTGGAATTCCAAATAGACGACACTTTCTCTCTCTCTTCGTTCCATTCCCCCCTCTCTCCCATTCTCTCTTTCTTTTTCTCTCCCCCTCCCCTTTATTCTTTTCTATGTTTATTTCAATTTTTATTCTATTTTGTCTTAATTGTGATTTAATCTTTTATTTATTTATTCCCCCCCCCTCTCTCTCCGGTCATTTAATATGAAATTTTCTAAATAAACTATTTTGTTTTATTCATTCAGTCATTTTGTATTTTTGTTTTTTCTTATTTTGTGAATTTTGACATTTTTGTTTAAATATATTTTCCTCTATTTTCAGATTGAACTTTATTTCTTAATAGAAAAAAAAAGAAAATGGCCAGCAACGAAATGGAATTTCTTTTTCAATGTTCGCATTGCGAAAATGAATTAAACAGGGAATCGAAATCGTTTCCCTGTCTTCATTCGTTCTGTGAGACATGTTTTAATAATGAAGTGAAAAGAAAGACAAATGGAATTGGTCATTGTCCAAAATGCGACGAAATTGGCCAACTTGATGAATTAAATCTGTCACCAATTTTGATCAGTAATTTAAAATGTCAAAAAATCGAATCGACCGAGTGGAAATGCGATTTTTGTTTAGACGATCAAATCAAATCGATCGCCACAAATTGGTGTGAAAATTGTGAGAAATTCTTGTGCGACTCATGTGATCGATCTCACAAGAAATTCAATAAACATTTTGTGATTGAATTGAACAAAAATGGAAAAGAAAAAGTCAAAAAATCGATTCGGAATGAAAAGTGTAAAAGTCACAATAAAATGGAAGATTCGTACTGTAAACGATGTAACGTGTGTCTTTGTGACACATGTTACAAGAATCACTTAAAAGATTCAGGTGACTGTTCATCTCTTCTTCCAATATCAGTGAAAAAAGAGGCATTAAACAAACAAGAATCCCAAATCCCCAAACTCCTCAAAGAAATTGGCGATTTTGAAAAAGATCAAAAGGAAAGAAATATCAAATCGCAAATTTATTGTGAGGAATTACAAAAACAATGCGATTTGAAATGTGAAGAATTCTGGCAAAATTACGACGACGCAGTCGATAAAATGAGAGTGAAAACTCTTGAAATGTGTGATGAATTGAGACAAATGACAAAAGACCAAGTGAAAAAATGGCAGAAATTCCTTCGGGAAACGGAAAACATGTTGAAAAAATTCGAAATTTGGCGCCTTAATTTGCATCATTTATCAAAAAAAGGGTCGAAAGAAAAGGACGTTGTTTTGGGTGTCGAATTGGTGGCCAGGAATTTGGAATCATCGTTGGTTGAATTGAATCAGAAAATCAAAGAACCGTTGAGAAAAATGGAATTAGGAGTTAAATATTCCGATTTGTGGCAGAAATTCCTTGAAAATCTCGAAACTGAAAAAATTGGGTTTGGAATTTTGGATTTTGCATATAATTCCATTGAAATTGAAACTGAATGGAATTTGCCGGGATCGAACACGGATCGTCGGATTTGGTCATTTGTTGTCAGCGACGAAGATAATCATTTGTTTCTTGCTGACAATTGGAACAATTCGATTGTTGAATTGACAGAATCGGGTGAATTGGTTGGTGAATTGAAATTAAAAGTGGTAAAAGTAAAGGAATTGAAGCCAACGGAAATGTTTTTTAATTCTTCCAAAATTTTGGTGGTAAATTGTCGGGGGTGGGGGAAGTGGGAGAGGGAAGAATATTTAATTTTTTTGGAAAGAAAAAAATTTCCTCGTTTTTTGCAAATAGTAAAAATCATTAAGAAAAAAAAAAACATCAGATTTTCATTCTTTTTCTGTTTGTAAAATCCAAAAAGAAATTTTGATTTGTGATTTAAAAAAATTTCAATTTGATTTTTACACCGAAAAAGGAGAATTTATAAAAACCATTGACACGGGGGTTGAGTCGGGGGAGTTCTGGCCCCTAATTCGTGCTGACACCCCAACTGGGCAAATTTGGGGGGCAAAACGAGGGACTTGTGAAATATTTTCTTTCGATGAAAAAGGAACAAAAATTCAATCAGTCAAAACAAAAAAAAAAATTCTGGATTTTTATAGAAATGAATTTGGACAAATTTTTTTTTGTAATTACAAAGGAATTTTTACATTTTTTCCCGAAAAAAAATTACATAAAAATTTGTTTAAATTCGAGAAAAAATCTGAATTTCCACCCAAACTTTTTATTTCAAGGGAAAAAATGTTTGTTTGTCTTGAAATTGATGGAAAATATTTAATTAAAGTTTTTAAATTTCTCGACTGAAAAAAAAAAAAGGACAATTTTTTTTTCTTTTCCTTAAAATCTTTTTAAAAAAATTAAATCATTTTTTTTTTTAAATTTGAGAATAAATAAAAAGATTTATAAGTTTTATCGATTATTTTTGTGTTTTGTTTGAATTTTTTGTGTGAATTTTTGAATTTGTAATTTTAAAAAAATTAAACATTTTTTAATAATTTAGAATATGAAGTGAGGTAAATAATTTTTTTTTTTTTTTTTGCTGTTGAATTTCTTAATGTTTTTCTGAAATAATGAAAAAATATTTGTTGAAAAATACGTTAAAATTGAATAAATTGCTTTTAATTTTATTCTTAAATTTTTTTTTTTTAAATTTGGTATTTAAATTGACATTTAAAAAAAATATTGAAATAATTTTCAGCTTTTTGATTATTGATGAAATTTGAAACAGAAAAATGTTTCATTATGAAATTCGCAATTACAATGGACTAATATCCTGATCTTTTATTTTAAAAAATAATCATAAAGTTCTAAAGTCGAATGTTTTTTTTAGTAAAGTTAAAATAACAAGAAAAAAAATTGATTAAAAGATCTTTTCAAAATTCTGTAAAATTAACGCATAATATGAAATGAATATTATTTTTAATCTTGTTTAAATTTCGCAAAAATTAGGCTGTTTTTTTTTTTCATAAAAGTTGAAATATTAAAAATGTTGCTTTTCTTGTTTATTTTCATCAGTAATTTCTATAAAATAAATTGTAAATTCATTGTGAAACAAATGATCCCGTAAAGAAACTAGATTCATGTACTTATAAATTGGGTGAAATCATTTGCTTTCCTTTTTTTAATGACATATCAACCTTGCCGGGTTATTTAATGCCAATGTCTAATTTATATTAGGAATTGAGTAAAGAAATTTCAAATCTTTCATTTTAAAACAAGCAAAAATGTCCATAAATTTGCGACTGAAAATTTCTTTTTATTTTGACAAATCAGAGTAAATGATTCTTCCACTTGAAAGTTTTTAGTTGCCTTGAAATATGTCAAATTCGGAGGGTCGGGCAGATGTTGATACCCACAGCAAAATATTGTCACGTGGTCTGCCACTGAGAGGAGAGAGGTAAGATCAAATTCCCCTATCCCTCCGTGTTTGAATTAACAGGCCCCAAAGGTTGACCGTTAAAAGAAGAATAAGGAATGTAGGTCAACTCCTCGGTCTGCCTGTCGAAGGAAGTAACGAATCCAGGTCAGATTGAAAGCCAAGAGATGTTTATACTCTGTGACTGGGTTGATAGAGAAAGGATCATAGAGGTCATGATAGTAGCCCGAATGAATCGCCTGACAGGGTGAGGAAGAAGAAAGAAGCCAAATGATGGACCAGAACCCTTAAGCCGGAAGTAGCACCCTCTTCGTCAGAGGAAATAGGAATAAAGAATTTAGTTTTTAGGACGGAGATAGCCGTTAGAGGACGTGTGATCTGATGCCAAAACTCCGGGCGAAGAAGCAGAGTTTTAGGACAGCAGTTGGCGTGACAAGATGTGTTGAAACTGTCACCAAAACTCCGGGCGAAGAAGCAAAATAGAGCTCTTGGACAGGAAATAACAGATGCCTTCAAGCCGAGCTCCATATAATCCCGCTAGCCCATAAAAGAGAAAAGAACTCTCAGAAGAAACCCGTCGAAAAAGCTAAGTAAACCTTAAAACCGTTTTCTCCATCCACCCTTTCTTAAGTATTGCCATTGTATGCCCTCTCTCTCAATTTAAAGAAAGAAGCATAAAGAATTATATGCATAAAGAAAAGAAGAGAAATAGAATGAAAAGATTCATTTCATGAACTCTAAACATATGAATGGACTCTGCTACCTTTCAAAGTTCAAGAGTAAAGACAGAAAAGAGAGAAAAGAAAAGGAAAGAGAGACATTTGTATTTAAGTCTGTCTGCTGGTAATATCGCCGGCGTCTTAAATATTTGTTTGTGTGCGCACGTATTAAAAACCTTGTTATATTTTAAATGTCCCTTCATGTCGAAACTTATTCGTTGTGTTTTTTGCCTATCGAGTTGCCTTCTTTTGCATGTTCCTTTTCAGCTTCACTTGCTTCAATTTATTCTCGCTAAATGTCCCATTTGCCTTTAAAAATATACGGGAAATTGGAAATGCCGACTACAAATAACAATTTCTTATCTCAACCTTGAGGCCCATATCTTCCTTTATCCTGGAGGTGGTAGGAAGACGAAGTGGCCCTGTGGGTATGTGTGTAACGTGAAATTTGGAAACCTGTTGCCAGCGGAGGTCAGTTTAGCCCCAAATTAACCCCCACATTACCTGCCAGTTCCCATATGCCCGAGAAAGGACTTTTAGGTAGGACTTATTCTGCGAGGGATCAAGTGCCAGACGGCCCCAACTTCACACGTGCGTAAAATAAACTCCCGTTCTAGGATAAATATTTTTGCACCGTCACAATATTCTTCAATAGATGCATTTTTGACAAACACAAGACTCTTATTCTTCAATTAGAAAAGGGATTTTAAAGAAAAGAGAGAGAGATGGAGAGAATTTAGAAGTCTTCGTTTGAAAATCTGAAAAATTGAAAGAAAAATAAAGTAAAATAAAAAGTTGGAACTTTTGAGCGAATATGAAAAAAATCTGCCGAAAAGTCACAAGGGCAGAATTTCCCCGGTCTTTATATATGTGTGTGTGTGTGTGTGTGTGTGTGTGTTTTGGGAGTGGCAATAAATATCCTTTAGGAATTTAGAAATAAAGATTCGGTGCAATTTGAATAAAACTTTCATTACCAATAACTTTTTTGCTCGCAATGATATTTTTTGGGATTTACTGGTGGATGTGCAACATTTTACAAAAATATATCTAAAAAAAAACTTGATTCTATAAAAGAGTAAAATACGGATTAAAATTATTTGTGAAAACATTTTTTTAATCTTCATGTTTTTCTATTCAGTGAATAAACATTTTTTTGGATATCACTTAGACGTTTTAATTGAAAGGATTGAAGACGACAAATGTCTATATTCAGTTGATACATCCAACTGAATATTTCCTCTTAATAAGATAAACGATATCTTATAAGAAAGTTTATTGATTGAAAAGAAAAAGCCTCATAAGAATTTAAGAAAGGTTTTTTTTTTTTGTAAAAAATAACTTTCCTATTTTAACGAGGGGAATTGAAAAGTTCTTGTCCCAAATGAGAAAATGAGAAATCAATTGAATCTGAATGGTTCTCAATTCAGAGTGAAACTTTGAAGCATAAGAATATCAGAAAGGAAAAAGTTCATGTAGAACCTAAGAAAAAGTTCAAAGATGAAGACTTGAGCAGAAGTATTTTTAGACTGGAAGACAGGCAACAATCAGTGGAAGAGTTAGGCTGTAGCGGCACAAATAAATGGTAGAAAAGATTCCATCTCACCCCAGAGAAGTCAGTGAAGAAATTTGGATGATATGAGTGAAAAAGTTTCCCTCAACCCAAGGAAATCATTGGAAACATTTGGATGACGTAAACGTCGAGACAGGAGAAACAGAAAAACAAGAATTCATTTAATGGGTTTTAAATAGGATTGTGTAAGGGAAGTAAATCTTTATCAACTAAAAAAACTTACTGATGTAAGGGAGACAACTTTTCTTCACTTTGCTGTTAGTATTTTATAAATTCATAAAAATATACCCGTCAATAATTGAATTTTATATAAAATCTCTTTTTTTATAACCCAAATTAAAAAGATTTCTAAATCTAAAACGAATAAATCAATAGATAAAAAGTATCCCATATGTTATAAAATCAAACCTCAGCATTCACGTAGCAAACTTATAATTATCTGAAAAATCAAATCTTTTGTGCTTAGTTTAAAATATCTGAAATAGATAATTTCTTGCCGACATAACATGTAACATGGCAGATTTAAATTTCACAGAGAGATACTCTTGCTGGCTGTTCTAGATTCTAGCAACATAATGCCAAACATCAGTATCTTTGACTTTCAAGCAGAGCTAAAAGCAAAATATTAAAACTAATTTTTGGTCATTTTATTTTCTAGGATCAAACTTGATGTAACTTAATTTATAATATTTCCATAAAGGATTGCACGTGATAGTGATGAATAAATCTAATTTTCCAAATTTACCAACAATAGCCATAGCATCATGGTATCTTTCTCTCATGATACGAGCAGAGCCTTCAAATGATAATGGTAGAATGGTTGGTTGCCCTACATGACTTTCTTTGTCAGTTGCTACTGTGACTAAATAATCAGACAGTCCTTGATACTGTTCAACGTTGAGAGATTTTTGTTGACATTTGATGAAGTAATTTACAAAGCTCTTTGCTTCGATGTGGCTCAAGGCCGAATGAATGGAGCACCCAATGAGACTCGAACTCACTCATGTAGGTTTGCTAGTCTAGCTTGCTAACCGTTACACCACCAGAGGTGCCCGTTGACGTTTAATGAAATTCAGATTGTTAGCTTAAACTTAGAGATGAAAATCGACAACCCATTGTTGAAATGATTTCCCTCTATGTAAAAGTGAATTTGTAAGTTTCTCTAACAGCTGTCTCTGACACTTTATATGACAGCATAGTAATGTTGTTACACCTAAAGTTTGTTCCTCAAATATTAATATTTGCTAACCTGGTTCTCTATAGGCAAAGAACAATGTATGTGTTATAGGATCAAGATTTAGGTTCAATATATTTGAATTTATGAAAGGAAATTCTTGATTTTGAGGATATACAGAAAATCTCTCTCAAAGGGTGTTTCTCCATCAGTGTTATTAAAAATCATCGCTATTTCATTTACATTTGATATGTCGTAACATTTACGATCTCTATTTCTGTCTCTTGTGAATATCATGTTGACAGTTGGATTTGGGATTCTGAAATCTTCTCCGCGTTGATACTCTTCTCTTTGAAATTCACCTAACATCTTATATGTTTTGGAATAAACATTACAATTCAGAAAGATGTGATCTAATTGTGCCATAATCTTTCGGTTGAATCTCATTATTGCGATTATGTAGTCGGATAACTGTTACCATTTTAAGATTAACAACGTTCAGCTGTGCAAATTATCGAGATTCACCTTCAGTCGGATGTATGTTGCAGGTTTGGTGATAAATTTAACCATGAACACAGAAACAATATGGCCTCTTACCAAGATGATTCGATATTTGTGCTCCCATTGATGCAAAAGAAACAACTGAATCATAAGATCTGATGTTGTTTTGAAAATAGTTATAATATATATTCATTGGGTTACCTATCAAATCAGTTATAAATATTGGTAGTTCTCTGTGTTGAACTGGTATAACTTTACCCTTGTGACAACAATTATTGATTTTATCATCAGATGGTTGCTCTGAGAAGAAATGTTTAGCTTGGCAAAATTGACATAGGCCCACATGTGTCGGGAATAAAGTTCTGTTTACAAAATGTGTTGTTATCAACTGAAATGTTATTTATAAAATCTGAATATCTAAATCAACTGACATGTATGTTTAGAACCAAATGATTGATGCTTCATTATTAGGCAATTTTTCACATTCTAAGAATCGGAAACGAAGTAGATTTCTTAATGAAAATTTGATATCTAATAATGAAAAAATATTTCTATTTAGAAGCAAAATCTACAATTTTCAGTTTTGTAAATTTTAAACAATTGGATGCAGTTGAAATTGTGTCGATAATATAAGAGTGTGAAATACTAATTTGGAGTAATTTCAACGAAGCAGTGATTCCACACTTTACAGAGAAGTAGAGTCTCACCAATCGATGCAGTTGAAGTTGTATCGATAATATAAGAGTTTTTATTTCCTTTATAAAATTTTAAACAAAATTTAGAAAGGGGAGCATGAAGCCCCAATTTTTTGTCGGGGAGGGGAAGGAGAGCAAGACTAAGTAACTGAGGGTCCCTCGCTAGCAACATTTGCCGACCCATTCATACAATACAATAAAGCGTTCATCCTTCGCCATACACGCCGTAACCACGAAAATATCGCATTTTACTTTAAACCCTGAATAGAAAAATGCATGAATTTTATTTACAAGGAATGATTTATATAAAATTGATTGATATGAAGGGAGATGGGAGAAAAATCCGAAAGAAAAAATAAAATAGAACGAAAGAAAAACCCGTTTGGTTACCCTCCCGTCTGTAAAATGGAGGCCGACTGTTTTCCGGTCTCCAAGGGTGCCGAAAAAGAGCCGGACCATCTTTAAAGGAAACTAGACTAAAGAAGTAAAAGAAATGTAGGGTGGGACGCGGTGCGGGAGACTTGTGTGTGTTACAGGGATGAAATTATGGTAAAGAAAATCCAAGACTTTCGGAAAAAGTGGAACGGGATCAAAGGTTCGGGAACAACGCAGAATGAGGGCGGAAAGGATCTTGGAGACTAACAACTAGATGACGGGAAAATAGCTCACAACATAATGCTAACCAAAAAAAAAAAAGAAAAAAAAAAGAAGGGTGACTAGCAATCACCAGTGGTGGGATCCCGAAGGACCTAGACCATCGTCGCCATGCGCAGGAAGAGAAGGGAAGGATGACTCCAACACTGCCTCCTTTTGCACGACCAGGCTCTCTGCATGCACCCACCTTCTGTCGAATATTAAGCGGTCCAAGCGTATTCTTTCGTATCTAATTTTGATCCAAGCTGATGCCTTAAGAACAAAATCAGATCACGATGAGAAAAATTTGCTCTGTCAAACAATCCCTTCTTTCACGTCGCCCAAATCACCATTCTAGCTACATCTAGAATCGCAAGAAACACCACACGCTTCTCACCTTGAACACACTAACATCGAGCAGCACGAGCTGATTGGATTCAATGCGGGCCGTCAACTCTTGGACATGATTCCAAAACGGACGAACTCGCCCGCAGTAATAGAAGGCGTGCTCAGCCGTTTCCTCTAAGCCACTGCTACGGCGATTACAATCGGGCTTGTCTGCCAGGCACGCTTTGAAATTCATGCCGAGAAGAGGCAATGCGTTCCGTGCAAACAACTAGTTGTTCAAGAAGCCCGAACCTGGTGCCCAATTTCAATGCGAGCGAACCTCCTTCATTAACAAGCCGAACCGATCAACAAGATGATCCGAAGCAGAGCCAACTGCTAAAACCTGGTATAGTTCCTTTTGAGGCCGAGAAAGGTCACTGGACCCATAAAGGTTGCTAAGGGCCCCACAGCATTCGCAGACAAACAGTGCTTCACCCATCGGCCTAAGTTGACCTTAAGCTTTGGGGTTTGACTAAAGTGAGGAAAGGGATCGCTTACCTTTCGCCTCCACACCGTGGTTCTATTTTTTGTGCAATATTTCAATACACCGCTGTTTTTCAATTGAATGCTGTGCAGATATTGTTTATGGATATTTTTTCCTTTTCGCAATGTTTTCCTGAGAATCATTTTTTAATTGGTTGGTTGGTTGGTTGGTTGGTTGGTTTTTAGGGCATATCAACATTTGTAAGTTATCTAATGCCAAATCCTCTTTATAAATGTATTTAATGATTTGTGAATTAATAGTTTGTAGGTAACATTTTAAACAAGCCAGGGCTCATTTGCTTGCACACAGTTGAATTTGAATTGCCATACTATTCTCGAAATCCATTGTTAGTGTATTCCTTGATTGTGTACCAGACTATAGTTTGTTCAGAAAATATATTTTATCCTATTATATTTAAGGTTAATTTATATATATGTATATATATATATATATATATATATATTGGGGGTATGTATATCCTGTACTGCTTTTTTATATATATGTATATATGTAATCAATGTTCTGACATTTTCTTTTTCTCAAAAAATAATAGCATTACTGCATCGATTGAGTAAGGGTAGTCCCAGTTGTGTAATGGTTAACGTGCTGGACTGGAACATTGTAGTCTGTGAGTTTGAACTCCAGTCATTCACTTTTAGTCTAATGTCCCTAGGAAAGGTATAAACTCACTTATCTCCCAAAATATATTGGTTAAATAGTATCACTACGACCCTACACGTTTTTTTTAATGGCATATCAACCTTCGTGGGTTTTTCAATGCCAAAGCCATTCTCCTAGGAGAACAGTAGTGATGCTATTTAACCCATAGCTGGGAGGATAAGTGGGTTCATACCTTTTCCCAAGGGTATTTGTCCGAAAGTGAACGTAATAGCGCGACTGGAATTCGAACTCGCGAGCTACGATTTCGCAGACCATCGCTTTAACCATTACACCACGGGGACACCCCGACCCTACATGGATCGCTTTGGGATTAAATAACCTACAAAGGTCATATGCAATTTAATAGAAATCAAACCATCCATTGTGTGAATATTATGAAAAGATATATGAGCTTTAAAGTATTTGGATGTTGGATTATTAGAATTAGTCGTAATTAGAGCAGGAAGAAAATAGCCTTTTAAAGAATTGCAACTAAGGGATTTGTAAAGACTCTATTCCCACTCGTTCATCAAAGTTAAGCAATAATGAGTTTGTTAACTACTTAGTTGGGTAACTGTTTAGTAACAGCAGGTACTGTAAGCCCCCCACCCCGAGGCCTGTATGCTAGGCTAAGCAGAATTTTAGTAAATAAGAAAATGCATGAGCAAAGATACTTTTGATGTCAGGAGTATGATACTCAGACCTGATGGCCAGTGTTTACCCATGGAAATTTGAGAGAAATATTGGAAGGCATGCAAAGAAGAGAGAAAAATAATAAAAAGAATAAAAGATTTCAGTTACAGGGAGAGATTAGAGAAAATAGGATTAATTACTTTACTAGAAAGAAGAATGAGAGATGATCTTATTGAAATTTTCAAAATAATGGAATTTCTGATTATGATAGACATCTTTTTATATTTCTCCTTAAACTGGAAATTTACTGTCAAGACAGATTTCAAAATCTAAGTCTATATTAACCAATTGAATTTTTTTTGCTAATAGAATTATATATTTTTGGAATGAATTAATAAATCAGATGGAAAACAGCAATAGTATAAAAAAAATTCAAATTATAATAGATTCAGAAAAAGTGGTAAGAAAAAGAATTTAAGAGGAGGGCATTTTGGGGAAATATTGGATGAATTACTGAACAAAATTTGTTTTCCATTGAGATTTTGTATTAACAGCGCATATGTTAATGGCAAACCCTGTTTATACATATCAATATCAAATAGATATGATTTGTAGGAATAACTATTTGAGAAAGTTGATCCACAAGGAATTGTGCAAGAAATTAAAGTTCAACCCTATTTCCAAATGATATATGCACGGACTAGAATCCGTCCTAGAGAATGAGAAGATTTAAATTTTCAGGAATTTTGAAATACAAACGGATCATTTAACCCCGACCAGAAGACCAAACTCAGTGTTAATGAAGAAGAAGAAGAAGAAGAAGAAGAAGAAGAAGAAGAAGAAGAAGAAGAAGAAGAAGAAGAAGAAGAAGAAGAACTAGTCATCTTGGAGATTTTTTCGTTCTAGTGAATCATAGATTAAAATAAAAGAAACGTAGAGATAAACAAGTACTTGGACCTTGCCAGAGTACTAAAAAAGCTATTGAACATGAGGATGACGGTGATACTAGTTGTAGTTGATGCACTTGGAACGGTTCACAAAGGCTTTGAAAAATGATTGGAGAAATTGAAAATCAGAGAAATAATCATACAGATCACAGCATTGTTAGATCGGTCTGAATACTTAGGAAAGTCTTGGAGACCTGAAGAGACTCGCTGTCACTCAGTCTCCTGTGAAAAACTATCAATTAAAACTGGTTTGAAAAACTCACAAGGAGTGAAATAATTATCATAAATATTTCTTAGGGAAGTAAATTCTTTTCGTTAAGCAGGATTTTGTATGCTGATTTTCTTATCTGTTTAACAGCAAATCAAATCGTTGTGGGATTGATTAGTTCAGACACCCCGGTAGAAATATCTCATCTACTGATGCAAATATATGCATTGGAAAGGCATGGTGAGCTATTAATCATATAGAAATAAAAGCAGCACCAAAAGAAAATAAATAGGCAATTCTTCCAAGCTGTTTCATTACTACTGTATGGTCGCACCACTTACATTCTGTCGACAGGTTATCAATAATACAGGAATAAAAACAGAAATTAAAAGAAAATAAAACGGGAATTATTCCAAGCTGTGTAAGTACTATTGCATAGTTGCACCACCGGGATTCTAATAAAATAACACAACGCTTGAAGAAAACGAAACTAGGTGGTAACCACACAAGAATGCTGGCAGCTGTTTTTAACGATTCCTGAAAGTAGCACTCTACAAAAAAGCAGCTGTACGGCAACCTACCTCCCATCTCACAAACACTCCAAATAAGACGAACAAGTTATACTGACAGCTAACGGTTGTTAAAATTGAATAAAGATTTAGTAATTGAGAGCCTAGAAAAGTCCTGAGTGCTGACTTCCTTCTGTCATGGCGGATGTCTCCTTTTCTGTATCCGAGCATGTACCTATTATGGGGGTGGGGGGTGTCCCCATGAATGATCAAGGGGAGATAATTTTGAACCTTTTTTTATGGTGTTCCTAATATATATTGAGCATATAAAGAAAATGATTGCATTTTAAACAGAAGTGAACTATACTAAAAAACAAAAAAAACAAGAAAAACGAAGGAATAAATAAATGAAAGACTTCAGTGCATTGAAGAGGAAACAAGCTTATCATGTGTGTATTAATGTAGAAAAATTTATGAAAAAAAGTTTATCACAGTTTCTATGTTGTTTTTTCTTTATGAATATGTTAGTTTTCATTTTGTTGTTAACTTTTATGATTGGGCTTATTTTCCTGTGATCATGGACTATAATTGATTTTGTTGGTATTATTGGTTAAGTTAAGTCTTGAATAGTTTGAAGGTTATATGGTTTTGTTCAGTAAATAATTGTTTCACCAGAAAGTATGCTAACAACATTTACTGTGTGAAAATTAACTAACTTCCCCCTCTTTAATGAACATTTTGTTTTTAAGCAAATATTCGAATTTTATTGTATTTCAGTATGTTTTTTCATTAAACAACGAGTGATATACCAACAAAGAAGTGGGGTGGACCCAGGTAACCGATAAAGGGGGCAAAAATAAATAAAAAATCCCTTATCAAATCATCAACAGCCACCATCACAACAACAGTAACAATAACACAAGCAGCAAAACCTACAATATTAGCAGTATCAACAGAAGTAACAATAACCGCCCAATCACCAGTGTCATTGAAAAAGAAAAGGTAAAAGCAACCAAAACTGACCAAAGATACAAAACTAATCGAACGTAACCCAATCTGTCGAGATATTCATTCAAGAAAAAGGATTGAATATCAAAAGAAAATTATATTAAAAAGAAAACAACATTCAACTAAAATGTAATCAGTGCCTTGAATACTACAAGAAATAACAATAATATCAACTTGAAAAATTTGCACGAAATTTACCCCAAATACTACTAACTCAAAGCTACTTTAAAGGCCGATTTCTACAGGAAATCTTTCAATGACCCAACTTTAATGGTTACCATTGTAATCAGTGTCTGGAACTGTACAAGAAACAACAATAATATCAAAATGAAAAATTTGAACGAAATTTACACCGAATACCACCATGGCCCACTGATAAATATGGCTTCGTATGGAACTGGTGCTGTTTCATTTTTGTAACTGATGTTGTAATAAACTTCAAGATTATAGCTCCATGTATACAAGTTACATAAAGGATAAACAATTATTTTGTTCATACATGGACTTTTTTATTGCCTTGGTAGGAATACCTTTATATGGATAAAAGTATCGGCATTGACTTTGGAGTGAATAATATTTCTTATTACCCTTGTGGGATGTTTGTTTTTGCGATATTACACACCCATCTCCTCCATAAAACCCACATGTTCGTTTTTCTAGCAACATTTATTCCCTCGCTTACAATGTGAAATGCAATATGAAGTCGCATTTGTGAAGGCAATATATTCCTCTTGACATGGTACTTTTTCTCTATCAGTCTTATCTTCAGAAGTTGAAAGAAATATATCAAACACTAACTCCTTCCAAAAGAAATACAGCGACATATTTTCCGGGGGTGGGTGGATATTTGGGTTTCTCTAGTAAGGCAATTGATGTCTGCTACTTTAACAGGAGATCCTATGAAAGTTTCATCCCAAAATTAGAAATCATCAAACTCTTTTACTTGAAGAATTTGGACATTGAGCATTTCATTTGGTTGCCCTAATTGCTCTTGTGACAAAAATTGCACTTTATTTTCACTGCTCGTTATTTTACAAAGATTTCTCACTCTGAGTGCATCATTGTAATTTATAATGATCGGATCAGCAACAGATACAATATTGTCCAATATTCCACAGAACTATCTTGTCATGCAGGCCATGATATGTTGTTTAACCCTGAATCCGTCAAAGTCGATCTTGAGGGTTTGAAGATATCAACTTTTTAAGTAGAGTTGCTTTGTAAACCAACAACAAACCAACTTCGAAGGACTCAATTTCACTTGTTTAGATTTGTAGCTGAAAGAAAGAATTTCAAATTATTGTTTAGCACGGGAATTATTTTGACCGTTGAGGTTTCGATTTTATATTTTCAGCCACTGAGGATGGATTATGCCATTCTGCTCGGATGACTTTCCTGGGCAATATAAAAGGCTGTGAAAACGATTCTCTCTCTCTCTCTCTCTCTCTCTCTCTCTCTCTCTCTCTCTCTCTCTCTCTCTCTCTCTCTCTCACTTTAGCAGCAGACCAGACAACATCAACATGAGGAGAGCGCATCCAATTTTGGACCATTGTTTTCTACAAAATCATTCCTTTATCATTTCTTCATTCCTTCTCGACAAATTGCTCCACGAGGTTTCAAATTGGATGCTTAATTCCTGCTCTGACATCAACAACTGCTTTCTTCCATTTGTACGACTCACAGTACAGGATCATCTTTCGAGCTGTCATTAAAGTTTTTGGAACTCATCAATATTGTTATATACAAGCGTGTGATTGCAAAAAAAATTAGATTGAAGAGAACATTTAGTTTATTTTGTTTATTGAATAAATAAAATAAACAAACGGATGAAATATCTGGCCGGCTGACGGGGGTTGTCTGTTCGGCGACAAGGGGTAGCTTTGATCTGGTCAGAGGGTGTTGTTGGGTGACACTCTTTGGACGGCCAGGGATTCAACTGGCGTGTGACCTCTGCTTGGCCTATTTATATGTTACCAACTTCAAACATCGGCTTTAGAAAATACTACTTGTGGAAAAAAAAAATATGATTGGTTGAAAAATAGACCTTTTTTTAAAACTGGGAATTTTCTGGGGATTTTGGATAGACTATGCGCAGAAGCCATGATTTTCTCAGTTTGACATTGGCCGTTGTTGGGTCAACATCCGGTAGCTGTTATTTTCTTTTATAGTGTCGATGTCTGTGGGTCTGTGTTTTGTGTGTTTTAATAGTTAGGTGTGTGAAGTTTTAAGTGGGTGAATCAGAAGAGATTTAATGTATTTTACTATAACAATATTCTCGTCCACTCATTTGTTTTCCTCCTTTTCTTAACATAACAAGGCAAATCCTATCAATTTGACCTTTTGTTTTAAATCCATTTCAGAAATTAGTGCTAAGAAATGAGCATAGTAAAAAAAAAAAAAAAAAACAATTCCGAAAGTGATCTGTTTTCTACTTGAAATACACTTTGTTGCTGATCCGTCGCTACCAACTTTTTGTTAATATTATGAAAATTATATGTTATAAATTTAATCTTCATTTAGTTTCTCCCGCTAACTAAATGGATGGAGAAAAAGCTTGACAACAACTACACAAGAATGCTGCGAGCAATTTTAAACAAGTGCTGGAGGCAACACACTACAAAGCAGCAGCTGTACAGTCACCCACCTCCCATCACGAAAACTATCAAAGTTAGACGAACCAAACACGCAGGACACAGCTGGAGAAGCAGGGACGAGTGTATGTGATGTTCCTCTACCGACTCCCTCATATGGCCAGGAAAAAACAGGGCGACCAGCCCGAACCTATATACAGCAGCTCTGTGAGGATATGGGATGTAGCCCTGAGGACCAGCCAGAAGCGATGAACGATAGGGAGGAGTGGCGAAAGAGGGTCAGGGATATTCGTGTTGGTGGCATGACATGATGATGACGAAGTCATCTTACAGTCATGAATTGTAATAAAACTGAAATTCAGATGAGTTTTTTCTTTTTTTTTTAAAGGTGTGTTTAAGCTGAAAACATCTTTATCAGATGAGCACAACACTGTTGTTTAAAGTAAAAGGGCCTGTTGCGGAGCAGATAAGCATGTCGACCCCGCAAATGATTTAAGTTTAAGCATGCGATTAATGACAATGAAGGAAACAAAGGCGAGGTAACAAATATAACAAAGATGACAATTTATTGTCGTGTTTACAAGCGCGTGTGTAAAGTCCGTGGCAGTTGTCTTTGTCTTCAGCTAGATGGGTGATGTCGGCAGCTGGTATGGTCGAGTCGAAGAGAAGCGGCAAGATGATTGTTGCTGGTAGCCAATGTGGGTCAAGTCGTAGGATGCAACTGGATGATCGTTGCGGGAAGCTGAGGTCGGTCGAGTTGTTGAAGTTCAGCTGGACGATCGGTGCGGGAAGCTGAGGTGGGTCAAGTCGGTGAATACAGCTGGACGATCATTGTAGTTAGTACAGCGAGTCGCAGGAGGGCTAGTTGTTTCAATGCTAGGGCATTCCGTACAGCGCGTCATACGAGTACTGGATGCTGCATTGCTGGGCTTTGCTGTGTCAAATCTGTGCGGACGTAACGATGATAGTTGCTATGGCTTTGCTGTGCCAAAGCTGTGTGGACGTATCAAGACTTTAGCTATGGCTGTTCCACGTCAAAGATGTGCGGACGTATTGGGACGGTAGCTATGGCTGTACCACTCCAAAGCAGTTCGGGTGTATCAGAGACGGTAGCTATGGCTGTTTTGCGCCAAAGCTGTGTGGACGTATCGGAGACGATAGCTATGGCTTTGCTAAAGCTGTGCAGACGTATCAGGACGGTAGCTATGGCTGTGTCGCGCCAAAGCTGTATGGACGTGTCGGAGGCGGTAGCTATGGCTTTGCTGTGCCAAAGCCGTGCGGATGTATCTGACGGTAGCTAAGGCTGTTCCGCACCAAAGCTGTTCGGGCGTATCAGAGACGGTAGCCATGAGCGGTATCTTAGTGCTGCGCAGATAGTGAAGCGGTAGCTAAAGGCTAACCCGTGCTTTTAGTGCTGCGCAGCAAAACAGACAAGCGGAAACGACAGAATGGTTAGAGTCTTCTTCGTGTTTGCCTTCGGACTGTCTACTTCGATGAGGGGTTAAGGAACGTCAGAGATACTCTTAAAAGGACCTTTTGTGCATATCGATGTTATGGGAAGGCGAATGCAACCACTAAATGTAGGATTCGACCTTACGGAGTCCACTCTGAGAGCGGTTCCTGAGGGCGTCCGAGGACTATTTGCCAATGTCTCCTACCAGACAGGACTTGACACAATGTCAAAAGCCCAAAGGCCGATTAAAGTGGGGATAAAGGGGAGGGGAAGGGCGGGAGCGAGCCGAGACTCGAACCCTGCAAGTCTGCGCAGCTCATTGAACCACTAAGTGCACTATGGGTCAAATGAGGCAAGCAGTTTCACGAACCCAAATGTGGGTCCCGGCACGTACGCCGGTTGACAGCTTGAACTAGACAGCAAGGAGGTCCGCGAGGACCTCCAAATTTTTCCGTCGCAGAAGCCTTTTTTGTATAAAGGGGACGCAACGCCACTCTGCCAAGTTGTGTGAATAGAAAGTTCTTCAATAAAAATGGACGTAAAGATAAGTTACTTCTTTAGCCTGATATAGTCTAGCGAAGAAATCAATTCCATTCTTAGAGCATTGTTTCTAGCAGAAGTGTACTGTAATTATCATTAATTTTAATTTATCCCCCTTTTTTACTGTAACGGGAGGTCAAGGTCGTAAAAAGGGGTTCGTCATTTCCGATCGTAACCGGATGTTGTTTTTCTAGGGCGAGCGAGTAAACCGATGTGTTAACCTTAGTGAACAGGTCGCGACAGGCCCTAATTTTAAAAATTAGGTGAGTTTTGATATTAAATAAACTTTTAAGACAACATATTAATTTTTTTTTAAAATCATGACCAGAATTCTTTTCCGAAATCGCTGCATGATCAATCGCAGAAATAGTATCTAATCAGAGTAAAATAATAATAACAATAATAATGATAATAATAATAACAAGCGGTATATGCACAACCCAGCATCTGTCCTAGAAAATGATACGCATAGAATCCTGTGGGACTTTGATATACACACGGATCACCTAATCTCAGCCAGAAGACCAGACCTAATAATAATCAACAAAATAAAGAGAACTTGTAAAATTGTAGACTTTGCTCTCCCAGCTGACTACTGAATAAAACTGAAAGAATGTAAAAGGAAGGATAAGTACCTCGACCTTGCTAAAGAATTGAAAAAAACTATGGAACATGCTAGTGACAATTATACCAATTGTAATTGGTGCATTTGAAACAATAACTAAAGGATTACTAAAGGGACTGGAGGACTTGGAAGTTGGCGGACGAGTGGAGACCATCCAAACAACTACATTATTGAGAACGGTCAGAATACTAAGAAGAGTCCTGGAGACTTGAGGACACTTGCTGTCACTGAAACTTCAGTTAAAAACCATCAGCTAACACTGATGAAATGGAAAGAAAATTTCGTATTCTGGTTTGGCGCGCAATTTAATTCGATGCACAATTTCAACCAATCAGAATGACCTATCTTATTCATCCCGGATCTCTTTCCCGGGCACCAGAAATTGGGTAGGCTGCCAAACACTCCCTCTTTAGCTGGACAACGCCGCCCAGTGCAGACGTCACACTGGCCGTTTCTTCAATAGCAGCAGCAGCATGGACACGTGAGGGAGCCTATCTAATTTATGGATTCCTTGGAGGAAATCCCAGTTGAATATAAATTAGATACATTCAACATGCCTCGCACAGGCACAACTTTATGTCACCCCCAAAATTGGCTATGTCGATTCGACGCACAATTAAGCTCTCGACACCTATCTCTCAATTCACCTCTGGGCCACTTTAATGGAGACAATGCACACTCTCCACCAGACGCACGAAATTCACGGTGACTCCAAAGTTAAATTCCTCCGACAGCAACATGGCTTTCGCTAAACTCGGCGAACACAATCCCTCGCACGTCCGACGACACACGCTGCCATCTCAACCTTCTCAACTTCTCATAACTCCATTTCGTCTCTATACTTACAACCTCGCCTACGAGACTTGCAGCACAAACACAAACTACATTCTCCATGCTGCAAATAAAAACTATTCCTAAAAACACATTTCGA
Organism: Sepioteuthis lessoniana; assembly: GCA_963585895.1. Taxonomy (NCBI): domain Eukaryota; kingdom Metazoa; phylum Mollusca; class Cephalopoda; order Myopsida; family Loliginidae; genus Sepioteuthis; species Sepioteuthis lessoniana. Next base: position 152,025 of record CAUZXS010002402.1, on the reverse strand, counting down.
CTATCGGCATCTTACTTCATCATCTCTCTTTTATATACCTAACAACAATTCGCGAGGGAATTACACACTTAGCGAGGAAACAACACAATGTAAACACACATACATTACAACCATCTTCCTCGCTAAACACGTTACAACCATTTCTCGCTAAACACGTTACAACCATTCCTCGCTAAACACGTTACAACCATCTTCCTCGCTAAACACGTTACAACCATTCCTCGCCAACAACAAAACCTCCGGCTAAACTGATGTGAAAAACTCTAACGGAGTAAATAATAATAACATCATCATCATCATTGTTATTATTATTATTATTATTATTATTATTATTATTATTATTAACTGCTGCTGCTGCTGCTGCTGCTGCTTCTGCTGCTGGCTGCTGCTACAATCTTAATCACATACTGCATTAAAAAAACTAACGTTCAGAAGTACCTCTTTTTTTATTATTAAACTTTTTTCTTGTTTGCGAACAAAATTAAAACTATATATTCATAACAATATTTTTTCTTTTCTTTTTTTGTTTTTGTTTAGGTTTGTACTATCTGTAAAAATGATTTTTTTTCATAGCTTTGTCTCTTGCAAAGGCGAGGAAGAAAAAAATAGCTCCTTTTAATTGTCCGATTTTCAGATCTTCAAACAAATCGTAATTTATCCCGTAGAACTGATTCAAAAAACAAAATGAGGTTTTAATTTTCTGCATTTTTATCATCTCGAAAATTAAACATTATTCAACCAAAAATTTTTTTAAAAAATCCGAATTTTAATGTTGTAGTACAAATGAGTGTTTGATTTTAATAAGACATATTTTATTTATTAATCTTCGTTTACTTGACTAGATCACTTTCATCGATAATCCAACCAGAAATGAAATCAGGGAAACAAAACAAAATTCAAACTTTGACCTTTTTTTTTCTTGAGTCGGAAGGTGGAATAAACTAGAAAAATAATCCTTTTTAGATAAATATTTTGACAGTAATTAATCCATCAATTATTTGAACACGAATATTTGACTCCGATTGATTTGTTGTTTTGATAATCGAATATCAAGACTTGTAATGATGCAGCATTGTTGGCTGGGACGATTTTAAAAGCACAATACACAGCAAACACGAAACTTTATTTATTTTTAAGTGTTTTTTTTAATGTTAGGATCAATTGTTTTAAAAAAGTTTTTTCAGATAAAAAGTAACATTTTTTTTAGATGAAATGTTGTTAAAATCTATTGTTGTAGATTTTTGTAATTACGTTTTTGTGTTGATCGTAATTTTTTCTTAAAATGCCTACCAAAAAAAAAGACCTTAACGAGTAAAAAATTGTCCGCTTCCCGGCCTTTTGGCTGGACCGTCTGGCATTCGTGCCGGATGGGTGATCGAAATCAATGGCAGATTCGAAGCCGAAAGGCCCCCAACTTTGGCTTGGCCACCTTCGGGTGGGCGAGCTGCAACTTCTGTCCCCTATGTATGGCACTAGACCTTGATGTCTACTTCAAGCCATAACCCGGCATACGTGCCCGGATCCAAATTTGAATTCGTGAAACTGCTTGCCTCATTAGACCCACATTGCACTTAGTGGGTCGATGAACAGCACAGACCAGCAGGGTTCGAGTTTCGGCTCGTTCCCGACCTTCCCTCCCCTTTATCCCCACTTTAATCGGCCCTCTGGCTTTTAACCTTGTATCAAGTCCTGTCTGGTGGGAGGCAGCGACAAATATCGCTTCTCGGCCTTTTGGTTAGGCCGTCTGGCATTCGTGCCGGATGGGAGATCGATCAATGTCAGATTCGAGGCCGAAAGTCCCCCCCCCCGCTTCGGCTGGACCACCTTCGGGTGGGCGAGCTGCTTTTTTTGACTCCTATGCACCCTTTGTATAGCACTAGACCTCACGGTCTAGTTCAAGCTATATTCTAGCATACGTGCCCAGATCTAGATTTAGATCCGTGATACTGCTTGACTCATTAAATGCCACTGACTCGATTTGAAGAGTGCTGGCCTCTTCCCTAGGAATCTCTTTCTGAACTCCCTTAAAACCTCAACATAGTAACTCTAACCCTAACCCTTAGGCCAATCAACTCTAGTGTATTGACTTCCTTACTCATCCTACACCTCTCATCATCCCTCACAGACTCCCCGCCTTCCTTGAATCTTTTATGCCACTCAAAACTGATACTCAATTGATGTAAGATGGTCCAAAAGCAGTCTGGAGCATTCCATACACTTCTGTGGCATTTTTTCCAAGTTTAAGATAGAATCTTATAGCATATCGTTCTTCCAAAGTGTCAGATTGCATTTTTGAAATTCACCAGCTGAAGTTGAAATCATAAAAATTGGTCAGTCATCTCATAAGATATATGGCAATAACATACTGAATTTTCAAGTGTCGACGACAATTTTAAATGCCTGTACAAAAAAGTCCGGAAACTTATTGAATGCCGCACGTATGTATCCTGTGAAGGCAACGTTTTAGGGCAATGTGGCACTGAAAGTTGGATAGAAAAAAAGAGACTGTATCCCAAAAGTCTCTCTTTTCTTACAAATTGATATCTGATGAATAAACTGCCAAATAAGAGTAAGGAGGTGCCTATAGTTGTAGAAATTGGTTAAGAACTCTCGTGAAACCATCTAATGCATGGTGTACAACACAATGGGGGGGGGGTAAGAATTGTGATCGGTATACAATCACCAAGTTTATGCTTGATGGGATACCACATGTTTTGGACATGAGTGCATGATCTATTCATCTGATGAAGATAACAAGCCTTGAAAACGTAAGAGATGAAAATGAATTGACATCAGTATCAAAATCCTAAAGGATGCACATGTAATAACATCGGTCGAGATCATTTATAATGGATGTTACCGGCTATGACAGAATGCACCTTTTGTAGTATATAAAATTAGATATATGTTTGCATATTTATGTGTGGTTGAGAGTTGATCGTGGGAATATATATATATATAGAGACAAATACTAAGGGACATATGCAGATAGGGAGATTGCAATATATGGAAAAACATTTTTATTGGAATCGCAAGGGCCCTTTCATCTGACATTTGTCAAGCGACAATATCAGAAGTCGTTTAAAACAATGGAAATAGAATTGATTAAAAAGGGAATGAGAATGAGAGCAAGACCAAGGAGGAGGGAAAAAAATTAAAAACTGCCCCGAGTCTAGTAACAATTGTCTCCCCATAAATTTAAGGAGTGCTTAGGATTTTGCTTGCTCAGAGTTGGCCTATAAAATAGAATGTCAAGGGCCTCCAGGACAACTAAATGTTATTTTGTCCGGGCTCAATGCTTGGAGCGGGGATTGAAACCTGGCTGGCTTAACGGTAGCCGGATTTTCTATCACACAGCCATTAGCAAACTCAGCATAAACGAAGGAATTTTAATGCATATGTATCACTTTTTGTTTACATAATTACGCTTAATGGCTACCGAGCACACACACACACACACACACACACACACACACACACACACACATATATATATATATATATATATATATATATATATATATATATATCTTTTGAAGATGGGCGTTGTCATAAAACTTTTCCGACTTGTTTACTGTCAGTGAACGTGACAAACTTTTAGTCTCGACCCTTTTACGTACACCTATTACCCGGACAACGCCAAGCGTATTGCTGGTATATGGTCGAATAATATTTTATTTCGAGATGTCATTCAATCACAAGCGAACAGGGAAAACTATAACACAGATTTCCGAACAAGCCGAAAATGAAGACAACACAAAAAGCTCAACTTAGAATACAAATTATTTTATTATCAACCACAAAAAAATAAAGGCATATATGCGAAGTAAAATAGTCTTAGTGACAAAAATAAAAATGCTTATATTTTTACAATTTGGGGACAATTCACCGAGAATTATTCTTGTGATGATGTGTGGAAAAAACTTTTTTTTTATGTTTTTTGTGTGCATTAGGAATGGGGTAAGCAAAAAGTAAAATAACATTAGAAAGAAAGCTTTTTTTACTTCTCTCTCTCCTTTTCTTTTATCACCTTTTTTATATTTAATATGTCTCTCTCTTTTTTTTTCTCCTGGTGTCGCATTTCACCAACAGTTAATTTTTCTTTCTTTTTTTCTTTCTTTCTGGGTACTTCTTCAAATCGTTTCTTGTCTGGTTTTTCTCGTGGTCAGTAGACGACCAAAATATTCACACGGTTCTTAGCCCTTTTCTGGCAGCCTTTTAATCTTTCCATATAAACTGGCCTGGGAAAGGCAGTTTACTCTTTGCATCACAGACAGGTCTGTCTGTTAGGGGATCTCTTGGCAAACTGACTTGTGTGATTTTTTCCTCTTTGCAGATTCGACCTTTTTGCTGCCTTGTATCACATGGGCTTCTTGGCCAATCGGCATTCAGCCTTTAAATTGGTCGCTTGTTGCTAGGAGCTGCTCGCCAGTTCATACACCCATATTAGGGAAACTTGACCGTCAATCGGTCAGCACGCAACCTTGACCCAATTAAACTGTTCAGACTTCTCGTTTACTTCGGCTGAGATAGATAGATAGATAGATAGATAGAGAGAGAGAGAGAGAGAGAGAGAGAGAGAGAGAGAGAATATTCATGAGTAAAATATGAATTTGACAATCCCCAGGGTCTAAATTCATAACAGTGGTTAAACTGAAAAACTGTCTTTTTTTGGTTTCATATTCTGACCGCGAAATTTTTTACCCAACCCAAATCATGTGGTTTAGTGCTATCAATACTGAGTGACCATATCCAAGGAAACACTGTTGAAAAAGACTTTAAAGAAAGGAATAGTTCGTTGCTTACAACATCGAGCAAAAACCATTAGTAGCGATACTGATGCATATCAAGAAGAGATGATTAGTCTGAGACACAACCTCCATCGTAACAACTACCCAGAGCGCATAACATCGGCTCCAAGAAACCTAGATAGGAGGTTGGAGGATAATACCCGAAAACTCACCACAGTATATCTGCCCTATGTCAAAGGACTAGCCGAAAGAATCCAAAAGATATGTAGTCCATATGACATCAGGACAGTATTCACAAGTGTTTCAACTCTCCGGAGGTATCTCTTCCGGGTCAAGCCACCAACGGAATTCAACATAACCAAGAACTGTGTTTACTCCATCCCTTGCAGTTGTGGAAAAATATACAAAGGTGAGACAGGTCGCCCACTAAAAGTAAGGCTAGAAGAACACCAGAAAGCAGTAATACGGGCGAGATTAAAAAGTCGAATACGGCGGACCATATATGGAAGGAAAAGGGAAATCATGTGCCCTTATGGGATAAAGTTGAAATAATTGATAGGGCTGGACATTGGAGGATTAGACGCCTTAAGGAAACAGCATATATGTTGGGCTACAATGACCTGCTGAGTAGACCAAGTATAGAATTGAATACAATATGGGAACCGATAATTAAGAAGGCTGGATGATAAAGAAGAAAAAAACTGAATATGAGCACAGGTAAAAAATTATATATAATAGTAGTAATTCTAGTCAAGTAAGAACATTAGGCTTATAAGTCCCAAAAATTCACTCTGAATTGACCTGCTGGACACATGGCATAACGGTTATAGGTGATGGTTCCCTAATCATCTGGAGGTTGCAGGTTGCAGGTTCAATACAGGAATACTTAACACTTGTACCCGGTTATGGCTAACGGAATCAGAACAGGCGACCCGTGGTTTCAAGAAAGGACGTAGTTCGACGTTCCGTGAAGGTCCCCGAGTTCGATAAACATCTGCAGAAGGCCGGAGGACATATCGGCCGAAACGAAATAACAATAAAGATGAAGACAATAGTTCGAAAACCCTTAAAGGTAAAAGTAAAGTTGGTGACCCGAAGGCTGCTTTTTCAATAGCTACCACATCGAGGCGTAGCGGGGGGCACTACTCCATTCCCTGGATTGCTCCACTTTACCTTAGTGCTAAGCAAGGCGGCATCAAGTACCATTTTTTGAGTCTTTGGTATGACCAGTGGCGAACACTCATTACGCCCTGTGACGAGAAAACTAATATTACACTTTAATAAACAAAATGCAACAAACGGGACCACAAGCTCAGATAATGCTATCAAACACCAAAATATTTGACAATATATATATATATATATATATATATATACAAAAACAGTGAATCTTTCAGTTAAAATCTTAACCAGTTGACCTTTTAAACCTTAACAACAGTTAATTTAAGACTTGGTGGTGGTGGTGGTGGTGGTGGGATTCTTATAATATTGGGTCAAATTGCTGATGAAGCAGTTATCATTTCTTTGTCAATCACTTTCAAATTTTCTCTTGTCTTTCTCCTGATATTTGTCCAAGTCTAGAAACCAGATTTACTAAGTGAAGTTGAAAACTGAAGCAAAATTATTAAAGCTTTTCTGGATTTTCTTGGATTCTGCATTGAAATTTAAATCAAAAAGCAATCTAATTCCACTTGTACGTATTTAAGACTTAGACATCAACGATTCCTCAATTCAACAATTTTTTCTGTTTTTCTCTGATATAATTCGAATTCTTCAGATCTTATGAAGGGGCGTACCTTTAATGTAGTCCTCAAACAAAACTTGCCGTTTCCAAAAGTTTTTAAGGGAGATCATTTATTCACTGTAACAAATTTACTTCCCTTTAATTGTAAAGTTATGTGCAATCATTTTTTTTTGTTCCCGTTTTACCTGATATAATTTTTTTGGTCCTGATGATAATTCTGATTGATTACTCAATGTTTGTGGTTTAAAAAATACAGAAATAAATCTATTCAATCATTTATAATTTGAAGATGATATATTTCAATAATTAATTCGCAGCGATTTAGTAACTCCAGCTGGTTATAAAGAATTTTTATTCTCTCTGAATTTAACTGAACATCAATTGGACAAGAATAATTTTTAAGAATTTGGATCAAGTTTTTAAAATAAAAATAGATTGAAATTTTATTTCTAATGTAAAACTCATAAATAAAAAAAACCCTCAGAAAATTAGTCAATGCATTTTAATAGCAAAAGTCACTGTTAACAAAATTCATCGATTAAAAAAAAAATTTTTACTATATAAAAAACATTTCCATTTTTTTATCATCCAAATCATATCAATACATTTTCATTTTCATTGGCAACTTCATCTTTGTAATAAAAATTATTGTCTCAGCATAATTGTAATAACATTATTTCATATATTTGTATACTCGTTAAAATTTAAATGTAATAATTAATAATACTAGTATCATCATCATCATCAACAACAACAACAACAATAATGATAATCTCTTATCTTGTCGTGCCATCAGCACGGATATCCCTGATCCTCTCTTGCTACCTCTCCCAATCGTTCATCGCTTCTGGCAGGTCCTCGGGACTACATCCCGTATCCTCACAGAGCTGCTGTATGTAGGTTCGAGCTGGTCGCCCTGCTTTTGCTCGGCCATGTGAGGGTGTCCATAGGAGTACATCACTTATGAGCTCGTCTCTGCTTCTCCAGCATTGTCCTGCGTGTCTGGTTTATCTAATTTTGATAGTTATCATGATGGGTGCTAGGTGGCCGTATAGCTGTTGCTTTGTGGGGTGTTGACCCCAGCACTTGTTCAATATTGTTCGCAGCATTCTTGTGTATTTGCCCTCAAGCTTTTTCTCCATCCGTTTTGTTAGCGTCCATGTAGTGCATCCATATAGCAGTATTGACACGACCGCTGCTTGGAAGAAACTGCGTTTCTTTTTATCGGTCAGATCTGACTTCCATATGACCGATAGCCTGTTGATAGCTGTCCATGCCTTTGTTAGTCGCGTGTCGATGTCTGTGCCGGTTGATGAGACACTGCTTCTAGGTGAACTTGTCTACTAGTTTCTGAGAGCTACCGTTTAGTGTGGAAATGTCACCTGTTTGATTAAAGGACATGTATCTCGTTTTGTGTGCATTGACATAGAGGCCAATGTCTGTGGCGGCTCGTTCCAGACTATGCAATAGGGTTTCAGCCCTGGCGGGTGCATTTGCCAGAAGCGCTATGCCATCGTCGTGGTGGTCGTCGGTTATTGTTTTTGCAGGATACCTTCTACTTCTTTCTTTTGTTAGCTTGAAACCGTTTTCTTGGATTTATCAATAGATGTTCTAAGCACGTATGCTAGACAGATGATAATGAGGTATGGGGCTAGTGTGTCTCCTTGCAGTTCTCCTGCTACAATGTCTAAGTAGTCTGTGTCTCCATCCGGAGAACGTACTTTCACTTTGGTGTTTCTATAGAGAATCTTTATGGCTGCGACGGTTTCTTTTGGTATTTATTCCATATTCCCTCTGTAAATGGAATCAAAGGCTTTGGTAAAGTTGACAAATAATATAGTCGCCTGTAGGTTTTTACAGCTAAATGAAAGGATAAAGAGGATGAAAGACGAAAGAAAAGAAAAAACACAAGAACAAAAAACAACAACAACAAAAAAAAAACAATTTCACTTTTGAGTGAGTGAAATCAATCAATCTGATCTCCAAACTGGCACCTACACTTTGATCCGTTATTGCTGAAACTTTTGAGAGCAGCCACATGAATCTTTTTTCTTTTTTTTTTTATTTGCATAATTTTTTTCTTTTCTTTATCTTTTTCTTTTTAAAATCATTGTTTTTCAGTTATTGTTGTCGTGGTTATTATTTTTGCTGCTGCTATAATTATTATTCATATTAGTATCATTATTATTATTCACTCATTAGAGCTTTTCACATCAGCAATAGCCGATGGTTTTTCACTGAAGTCTGAGTGACAGCAAGTCTCCTCAAGTCTCCAGGACTCTTCTTAGTATTCTGGCAGTTCTCAACAATGCTGTCGTTTGGATGGTCTCAACTCGTCTGCCAACCTCCAAGTCCTCTACTCCCTTTAGTAATCCCTTAGTTACTGTTCCAAACGCACCAATTACAATTGGTATAATTGTCACCTGCATATTCCACAGTTTTTTCAGTTCCCTAGCAAGGTCGAGGTAGTTATCCTTCTTTTCACATTCTTTCAGTTTTATTCTGTGGTCAGCCAGGACAGCAAAGTCGACTATTTTGCAAGTTCTCTTTTTTTTTTTTTTGTTGATTATTATTAAGTCTGGTCTCCTGGCCGGGATTAGGTGATCCGTTTGTATATCAAAGTCCCATTGGAGTTTATGCGAGTCATTTTTTAGAACAGGTGTTGGGTTGTGCATATACCATTTGTTAGTATGGTCGAATTTAAATTTCTTACACATATCCCAGTGAATCACCTTACCGACCCAGTCCTGTCTCGCCTTATACTCCTGCTGTGCTAATTTGATTGATGGTTTCATCTCTGTCACCACATAGCCTGCATTTGCTATTTTGTTGTGTCTTATCTATTCTCGCTTTGATATGATTCGTTCTTATGGCGTTGTCCTGTGCCGCTATTAGGAGAGATTCTGTTTCTCTCATAAAGTTTCCTTTTCTTAGCCATGTCCAAGTTTTGTCATGTGAGATATTGTTTATTAGTCGTTTAAAGCGGCCAGAGAGTTGTTTTCCTTCCCATTTTTATTTCCTAGTTATTGTCATTGTGTTGTTCATAGTATTCTCAATTTCGTGTCTGGTGACTGTAATGCGTCCTCCTTCGTGTTTTTGTATATAGTTTTCGAGTTGATGTATGGATGTGTCAACACTGTCTTCAGTGCTGGCAAGTCCTCTTCCTCCCTCTTTTCTAGATACATATAGTCTGTCAATGTCGTCTCTGGGATGCAATGCCTTATGCATTGTCATTAGTTTTCTTGTCCTTTGGTCCATTTGTTTAAGTTCCTCTCGGGTCCACTTAAGAAAGGGTCCGGAATATCTAACGAGAGGTACAGCCCAAGTATTTATTCCTTTGATGAGATTTCTGCTATTGAGTTTTGTCTCAAGTAGTTTTCTAGTTCTTCTGAGGTATTCTTTCTGAATTTTTTTCTTTCATTTCTGCTTGTTTGATGGTGTCAGCTTCCAAGATGCCCAAGTATTTGTAGGTTTCGTTTTCTGCGAGTGTTTTTATCTTATCCTTGTTTGGTAGTTCCATCCCGTCAGTTAGATGTCATTTGCCACTTTTCATTACAAGCATTGCACACTTTTCTATGCCAAATTCTATTCCTATGTCCCGGCTGTATATTCTAACTATGTGTATTAGGGTTTCCAGTTCTTTTTCATTTTTTGCCAAAAGTTTGATGTCGTCCATGTTCATTAAATGATTAACTTTTTCCTGTGATCTGCCGAGTTTGTATCCGGCTGTGCATTTTCTGAGTACGTGGTTAAGTGGCATCATGGCAATTATGAATAGTTATGGCAATTATGAAATTCACCAGCTGTGACAATCAGGCCTTAGTAGGGTGTATTCCAATTGCTACTGTAGCTGTTCATTTGAAGCTGAAATCATAAAAATTGGTCAGTCATCTCATAAGATGTATAGCAATAACATACTGAATTGTCAAGAGTCTACAATAATTTGAAATGCCTGTACAAAAAAAGTCTGGAAACTTATTGAAGGCACCTCATAACATGGCAACATTTAATGTTAAGACTTTAAATACAGTAATCAAGTTACCTGAGCTGATACTGTCTGCAGCCAAGCATGATATAAAGATCATATACATACAAGAACATAGATACTACCATAGTGAACTAGAAATAAATATAATCACAATGCTGATAAATGATGGACATTTGCCTTTTCATCTGCATGGAAAAACTTTGTCAATTGTCCTATAGGAGGTGCAGGAATGCTTCTCAGTTCTCATGACTTAAAATAAAAAATTAGCATAGAGAAAATACAATCAAGAATGATATTTGCTTCATTTAATGGCAACCCAATCATCTCTTGCTACAGTCCCACCAATGCTAGTGATGAAACAGATATCATCACTTTCTAAAATAAGCTATCTTCCCTTGTCTGATGCTCAACATTCTAATCATCAATGGAGACATGAATGCTCAAATAGCCAAAGATGAAAATAATAAATTTTGTTTACACAAATCATCAAACAGAAACAGGAAATATCAAGCAGATTTTACATCCGAGAACAGGATAGGAAGCCTTAATATTAAATTCAAAAAAAGGAGGGAAAACTATGAACCTATATCAACCCAAATAACACTAAAGCACAGTTAGATTATATATTCATAAACAAGAAAAGGATACATAGTGCTGCGAACTGTGAGGCATATTCCTCATTTGAAGGCATATCTTCTGATCACAAGCAAAGATACATCTGAGTTTATGCAGAAATTATAAACAAACAGTGAAAAACTACATATTATGACTGGTCCTCACTTAACCAACAGAGATATTAGCAATAAATATACAGTAACTGTAAGAAACAAATTCAGGACTTCAGGAGATATGTGAAACGCATACTCCTAATGACGAATATGAAAACTTTGTCACTGCCCACATGAAAGCACCAGCAGAGTGCATACCAAGAAAACCAAGAGCCAAATGTAGAGTTCCATGGGAGTCACTAGGACTTAAGAAAAAAAAAGTTAACATGAAAATAGCATCTTTACTTAATAAAAGAAACCTAAAAAAATGCCAACATGCAGAAACTTAAGAAAGTCCAGAGAGAACTAACATACAAAAAAGAACACAAATACATTCAAGGTCAAATCAATAAAATCAGAAACTCAGTAGAAGATAGACAATCATGAATAGCAAGGCAGACAGTAAATGAAGAGTACAAGAGAGAGAGGACGCCGAGAGCAAAACTAAAAGCTGCCAGTCAGAAAGAAAGAACAGAGATGGGGAATGAACATTTCAAGAATCTGCTTGGATACTCCCCTAAAGTCACTGATAAACCTATCACAAAAATTATTAATTGATAACTAGACATCAAACTAGCACAGTGTATGGAGGAAAAACTTAACATTATACTGACAAAAATTAAAAACAGGAAGGCTACAGGACTCAAAATACCTCAAGCACTATGGAAGACAGGGAATTTGATGACATACTTCTTCGATTATGTGACACTGTCTATAAACAAAATACAATAGAGAAATGGACAAAAAGGTTGCATTCTCCCCTTTCCCAAGAAAAATGACTTTGAAATTGCAAAGAACTACAAAAGCATAACTCTTACTGCTATAGTTGCTCAGGTTTATTATGCTCTGCTTATCAACCATATCAAACCTGAAATCAAGAAAATTCTTAGGAAAAATCAGAATAGTTGTTGAACCAATCAATCTATAACTTCATAGATTCTGACTATTCAGCAAATCATTGAAGGAGTACATGCAAAATATTTGGAGGCAACACTATTGTTTGTAAATATCTCTAAGACATTGATTCCATACACAGGAGATAGAGCAAATTCTACAAGCATATATTTTCCCCCAAAAAACTGTTACAGTGATAATGCTGCTTTATAAAAACACAAAAGCAATGGTTTGCTCTCCTGATGGCAACACTGACTTTTTGACATTGTCACTGGAGTTTTGCAAGAAGATACAATAGCACTATATATGTTTATAATTTGCCTAGACTACATACTTTGAATATTAATAGATCTAATAAAAGAAAATGATTTTACACTGAAAAGGCAAGAAGTAGACAATATCCTACAAAAACTATTAAAGATGCTGACTATGCAGATGATCTAGTGCTTCTTGCAAATACACCTGCTCAAAACTGCTTGAATTTCTCCGATCATTAAACTAACTAATATCAAAATATTCAATACTCTTATCAAAATGACAACCAAATTCTAGAAAAATTAAACAGGATCAAAAGAAAGTTTTGCAGTTATTGGGGTATTCAAAAAAAATTAAATCAAATGATGCCTTAAAAATAGATGGTTACATTGGCTTTCTGGAATAAGACACCAGCCCCACAAAAGAAAAACCCCAATGAAAAGCCTATAAGGTAATGGTAGCACCACACATTAAGCAGCAGCATGCACAAACCAGAAAGTCCTAGAAAATGAAATCCATAAAATTCTCTGGATTGGATGTGTTTGTATATCAAAAGATAAAAATGGATCACCCAATCCCTGCTAGGCCGAGTGTTAATTAACTAGAAAAAAACATGGATTTTGCTGTTCCAACAAAACTTAGAGTGGAAATACAAGAAAACAAAGACAAATACTTGGAGCTTGCCAGAGAGCTGAAAAGGCAGTGAAACATAAAGTTAGAACAGTCCCTAAAAGCTTGGAAAATAGACTGGAGGAATTTGAAATCAGAGACTAAACAGACCAGAGCATTGTTAAGAATTGACTAAACTACTCAGAAGAATCTTGGAGACCTTAGGAGGCTTGTTGTCACTCAGACTCTTCAGGGAAATACCACCAGTTAAAACTGATCTAAATAACTCACAAGGAGTGAAATTATAAAAATTAAAAAAAAAAAAAAAAATGAATGTATGAGCAAACCAAGAGTAAATTTATTCTCACTATTACTGTAAGATTACCTCCTAGCATTTATTTGGAGTCTTGTTCTAAGGGCAGAGGTCAATGCTGTTAAAAAAGAGCTGTCAGCAAGATGAAAACTAAGTGACATACAAAAACTGGAGTTACAAGAAAGTCTTTGTTATTTGATCATGACAAAATAATAATTGCCCAGCAAGGATTTTATCAATATAAACAAGAAAAATGGAAGATATGTTACTAGTAACAAAGATTCAAACCTTAGGCATAAAAACACTTAATGACTGTATAATGTGTATGTTTCTGGAGTTACTCTATAGAAACCAATACTCAAAATGGCCCAGTCAGCTGGAGGTGCAGAATATATCAACTGCACTTCTGCAGAGGGGTAAGACTCCCCCAACAAGTGTCCTAGATATGACACTAAACAATCTGATGGTGAGGCTCCAGTAATGCTGGAGCTTTGGGGAATGCAGAGTACCCCTTCATTGCCATCGCTCCCAGGTCCCCTCTGGCCCAGAGTGGTAGCACCTGATAGGGCCCTATCAATGGGTCAAATTGAACTAAACTTGAGTACTGATGCTAAACTGAATCATTTAAAACATTTAAAATGTCAAAATGGTTATTTTGACATTTAAACTGCATACGTATGTTAAACTGAGTTGTTTGGAATAGAACTGTTTATCTGTATAAAAATGGAATTGGCATTAAATAACCTACAATGATTGATATGCCATAAAACTAAACCAAAACAAACCAAATCAATACTCAAAAGAAAAAATTTATAGTTGAAAATGAATTCAGTTAAAGAATTTTTGCTATGGCATTATAATTCCTTGATAATAGGCAAAATCATTTTACTTCCCTGTGTTACCTGATAAATTCAAGATCTAAAAACTTGGCTCTGAAAATGTTAGCAGAGTATTCTATTTTAAAAATGGAAAAAAATGCTTGATGTAATCTTTACAAACCACGGGATACAACATACACTTGAAGGTTGAAAAATATATTAGCTGAAGCGTATTCAAAATAAACAAATACGCAAAAAAAATTGTTTGAATTAGTTGCAATATTGAAATGTTTAAAACTTTTACTGTAATAATACTATGTACAGTCCCTTGCTTTTCTTTTTCAAAGAAAAAAACTTCCAGTGAATCACCTGAAGGAAATTAAAAGGTTTGCAATAATAAATTCAAATCTTAAGATAAGGGTACTTAGTAACAGTTGCGCGTAATAACTAAGAAATGATAGGAGAAAGATTTCCTTGAGGAAAGATTTTAGCCAAAATAGGCCACCTGTTTTCTCATAATAAGTGCAGTATCATACAGAAATTTGTTTCAGAATATTAAAAAGTATACAGAAGAAATGATCCGAATAAAGCAAGAATTTTTTCTCTACTAAAATCTGTCCAAAACAAATAATAGAATTACTAAATTTAGTAGCTTCAAAGATTTCATTGCATTAAAAGTTTAATTTCATTATCAATTTCTACAAAAATTCTATTCAGAATTTAAATTATTATGAACACAATGAAATTAATTCTGTCAAATATCAAGATTTCTTTTAAGAAAAAGCAATCAAAATTTGCCTCAATATAACCTTCAAAATTCAAAGATTTTTAAGACACTGAGGAAAATTTTAACTCTACTTCCACTTTATAGAATATGCTACCTCAGCTAAAAAAAGCTACAACCATTCAACTAATAAGCAACAAATTTACATAACTTATTTGAGATTTTTTAAAGACACTGATAAAATACAACTGATCTTAAAAAAGATATCTGATTTCATATTAAGAAAAAAAAGCATCTTTCATTTATAATGAAATTAGTAAGCCAGTTCATATAGTTTGGTAACAATGTCATATAAACTGAAAGCAATGTCCACATATGCATAGGAAATACATAGACTGCTTGTGACAGGTTATCAGCAATATGGAAATCTAATCTCAGATAAAATAAAACGAGAATTCTGCCAAGCTGTAGTCCTATCAGTACTACTGTATGGTTGCACCACTTTGACTCTAATGTATTAAAAATTAATTCGATAAGTAATGTTATTTTGCTTATTAATACTGATAATTATTATGTTACTACCTTTCAAATAAAACTTAAAATTTAACCTTGAATAATAAATTCAATTATTTGTTTTAAAGGGAAAAAAAGTAAAATTTTATTAGTACCTTTATATATATATATATATATATATATATATATATATATATATATATATACAAAATGAAGTCATAACTAAAGTGAAGGTGCGTGGAGTAACGTTTTAGGAAATGGACATAGTGACCAGAGTTCAATTTCTGAAGAAAGCTGTTTGCATTTCACTTGTGCTAATGCCCTAAGGAAAGATACCTCTTCTCCCCTCCTCCCCCAGCTATGAATAAATAGTGAGGCAGATTGGTTTCTTTAGCCTTGGCATGGCAACCAATCCAAGAGAAAGAAAACTGAATTCAAACCAGCATTACTCCATTGAAAAATTGACAGTGTTGCAGCTTGTCCGTGGTGGAGGGATTAGGTAAATAAACAAAGCTGAAGTGCCAAAAAATCAGAGGCTGCAGTACACTGGAAAGTTTTTCCCTCTCCAACTTGTATAAATGGATTCAGTTTGATAGCATGTGTGTATGATATAATAGGTAAAGGAGTAGTGTAGCTGTAACACCCATTGAACATGAATAAAATTTTCATTTTGATCATGTAAGAATTATTAGTAACTGGTCTGGATTTTTCAAAGTCAACAATAAAAAGAATATACAACAAGTTCATGTGTAAAAATGACTACATGAAACTAGATTCAGTCTGTCAACAGGGCCATGCCTCTATAACAGTACGGGGTGTGTTCTGTTCAAGCTTGAAAGGGCACTAATGAAGCTGGAATCTGTCTTCACAAGTAAGACATATACGGGTCTTGTCATAAACCAATGTTTCTATGTTTCTCGATATTGATGATTTGTTCCAAAAAGATAACACAACTTCTATTGTGCACTGGTAATACAAAACTGGTTTCAGGAAAACTTGGAGGATTTCCGGATATTCCATTAACACCCATCTCTCCCAACTCTCTAGATTTAAACTCCATAAACCAAATGGGAAAAACACCTCACTAAATTGCTTGCACTCACTTTAGATAAACACGACTTGGTTATAGAAAACCTTAGAATGGACCTTAATAGATATAGCCATACAACAACCCCAGCATTTTATAGACTCCATGCCATATCATGTAGGCACCATACACCTATTACTTAGCTGTCTTTATTTTTTGGCATTTCAGTTTATATAGATCTTTCATAAATCATATGAAAATCAGAGAGAGAGAGAGAGAGAGAGAGAGAGATAGAGAGAGAGAGAGAGAGAGAGAGAGAGAGAGAGAGAGAGAGAGAGAGAGAGAGTTCTTAAGTAATTTTCCAATCAGTCTCATATACATCACATGCACCTGACTCATTTTCAAATATCATAGGTGTTTTTTTATCATCTCCTTCACTATCACATCCACCTATGCCACCACTGTAATATCCTAACTAACAAAAGGGAAATAACCTCTGATGCCACAGGGGTTACGGCCCCTACTATATCCGGGGGATTTGGTCAATAAAGGAATGTACCAGGCATAGCAGCAGATGTTTGTTCTACTTCTGTCTTTATTCATTATTGATCTTATCGATTTATCTTGGTAATAGTCCATACCTAGCAAGTAGCCATTCCCTCAGATATAAAGACTTTACAACCACCATCATCATTGTGTCACAGATGTCTCATAACTAAACAACTTATCTGACACAAATACTTCAGGTATAAAAATACCATCGACCGTGTTCAGGACTACATTTTTGACAAATGTGCCAGACATTTATAGATAAGTTTTGATATAGTAATAATTAATTTGTAAAACAGACAAAAAAATGTGCAATTATTAGTGCATATGAAATGAGAATAATTAATTCAGTCAGAAAATGTATTCTTTTAAATTTAATTATTTTTTGGCCAAATCTATTTTATTAATAACCTTATCAAGTCTCTTCAAAACTGAATTTGTTATGCAATAATTCACTTTGATTCACGACTAAAATCCATTTTAATATCATTTACTTGAAATCTCCTGAAGTATCTCTAAGATGACAAAACACACACACTCATTCTTACATAGTAATTACAAACCAGAAAGATAACTGTTAATAAAAGCAAAGTGATAAAATAGTGAAAATTATTTATAAAGTCAATTAGAAGTCTACAAGGTTAGAATTTGTTGTCGATAACATCTAATATCTATTGGTATCATAAAATTATTTCAAATCTACGCTACCTATCTGTTTTCTACCTTATCTTGATAGCAACAGATCAAAATTCACAAAAGATGACTCATTTTCATGTAACATTTTACTCAGCATTGCCATTAATTGTTGAAGAGAAGATCAAATATAAACATTAATATGTTACTAAGAGTAAACAGAAAAGCAATCATAAAAATTCAAGCTTTCATTTAAAAATCATACACGTCATACTGTATACTGTTCACAGTATATTTTCATGTTTGTTCCTTTTAACTCTTCAGATATAACAATATTTTATTAGGAGACAGTGTCAGTCTTTTTTTAGATTCATTTTTCTTTAAAACAAGAGTATATATAATTGACCCAACTTTGATCCCAACTGCCTCAATTTTTTTCTTCCACTGCCATATTCCTCTTCCCCACAAACTCTTATTGAAATATAAATTTGGTAGTTTTCATAGGAATTTCGATATTTTTACATACTGTACCAGCTAATCAACTATTTAACAATATAACTAGCTTAAGTTTAACAGTTCAGTCCTAAGCTTATTCCCACAAAATGATAACCTTTGAAGTACAAGATAAATTTTGTTCTTCCAAACAATTCCTTTAGTCTATTAAATTATGGTATCTCTTCTTAAACCAACTTACACTAAGCCTAACAGTCTCATAATTAAAATGTCATTAATAAAAATAATTGAATTTAAAGTTTTTAATTTGAACCAAAGCAATTACATACAATTTATACGTAATATATACAGGTAACTATTATTCTGATTTATTTTTATTTGAAGAAATTTATTGGTAAAAAATGAGATTGTTCTTCAATTCTTCTTTAAAAATAGCCAATTATAATAATGTTGAATTAACATTGAAGTTTTAATGAGTTTGTTCCAGGTTTTTTTAAAATTACTTTCCATTTTGTCTGAATTTTTTGATCATGATATCAGGAATCATCTTTGTTTTTAATACCTGAAGTAGAAGAATATTGAATTAAATTTTTTTTTTTTTCGGGGGGAGGGATTGGGGGATTAGCAAGCAAAAGGTTTGTCTTTAAGGACACTCATATTCAGAAGAGACTTTTTAAAAAAAATTTTTAGTGTAAGATTTAATGTTAACTCAAACAGTAAAAATATGCTTTTCTTCTTTATTATAAAAATTATAAAATCTTTGATAAACCCTTTCAAGGAGCACACCGTCACTTTTTTTTTTTTAACTTGAGAAAGAAAATATAGCATACAATGCTCTTTTATTTTAAATAAGGTAAAAATGTAACTCCTCATATGTATTTAAAAAGTGTGCAGTTTACGAAGGCATTGTGAATGATCAAATATGTCAAAATTGGATTGTATCAAGGTGATGATTGAGGCTGAAGGCGGCTACATTGAATAGATGTCAGCTCTACTATATAATCAAGTTACCTGAATTGATTTTTTCAATAAATTTTTAAAATAAAGCTGTAGTGTTGTTTTCTTTTGGACGACAATTTTATTGTTCCACCCTGTATATATGTGTGTGTGTATATATATATATATATATATATATATGTGTGTGTGTGTGTGTATATATATGTATATATATATGTGTGGTTGTGTATATATATATATATATATATATATATATATATATATATATATATATATATATGTGTGTGTGTGTGTATATATGTATAAATATATATAAGCATGTGTGTATATCTACCATATGAAACTTAAAGTGTTCAAAATTTATGACAACTCTTGTTTTTAGTCTTGCTTCGTGTTCATGCACCCTCCCTTTCACCATGAAGACATTTTATCCATGTGGACTTATCCATTGTGTCAGTGGATTTTCCTTAAGTCTAATACATTACGAGCACAATTTTTGTTTCTCATAGAAGTGGTTATTACTAGTTATGGATTGACATGATAAATAACTAATCCATTTCAAAAAGGTCAATTCTGTTTATACTCAATTGGTTTTATTTAGTAGCTATTCTTTACAATTGACGTTCCATTAACCAGAATCCACTATAGACTATATATGTATTTCATCTTTCTATATTTTCATACTGTTGGATTTATTTCCAGTTTTTCCCATATATATATATATATATATATATATATATATATATATATATATATATATATATATATATATATATGAGACGAAACGATCAATCAGATAATAAGCGAATGCAGCAAATTAGCACAGAAGGAGTATAAGGCGAGACACGACTAGGTTAGCAAGGTGGTCCACTGGGAAATGAGCAGGAAATTTCAATTCGTCCATACAAAAAAATGGTATATGCACAACCCAGCACCTATCCTAGAAAATGACTTGCATAAACTCCTATGGGACTTTAACATACAAACAGATCACCTAATCCCAGCCAGAAGACCAGACCTCATAATAATCAACAAAAAAAAAGAGAATCTGCAAAATTGTAGACTTTGCAGAATAAATCTGAAGGAAAGTGAAAAGAAAGATAACTACCTCGACCTTGCTAGAGAATTGAAAAAGCTGTGGAACATGAAAGTAATGATTGTGCCAATTGTGATTGGTGCGTTAGGCACAATAACTAATGGATTATTAAAGGGCCTGGAAGACTTGGAAGTTGGTGGACGGGTAGAGACTATCCAAACGACAGCATTGCTAAGAACAGCCAGAATCCTGAGACGAGTCCTGGAGACTTGAGGAGACTTGCTGTCACTCAAACTCCAGCGAAAAACCATCAGCTAACACTGATGTGAAAAAAGGAGTAAATAATAATACCAACATTCTTCCCTAGTATTCTTTTCTGCTATAAATATTCTTGAAACATTTCGAATTGTGTTCTGTCAAGTCTAGACTCCACCCAGCCACCTCCACCCCAATTCATTTCTAGTTTGTTTATTGACTGTTATTTGTTTACTAATTTAAAAGAAAGTCGAAGGATAAAATTTGCAATATAATAAGAATCAAAAGAATAAAATTTAATATGAAGGAAATGACACTAAAGCCAAATTTAGTATTTAACTGGGTAATGTTTTTAGAGGGTTTTAGCGTGTCATTTTAAACAGTAAGTTCAAACGTTAAGTTCTGCAGCTTTCTAGTTCAGATACAATAAAGTTTTTAAAAAGGAATTTTATACAAAGGAAATAATAAAAAAGGGACAGAAAAGATAAAGTGTTATGAATTTTAGTGTAATTTGTGGGAACTTATCTAAGAGATTGTCTGGGAAACAAAGTTCTTTGAATTTGAGTATTTTTTCTTTTTAGTTTTCTTGAATTTTCTTTCAGTTGGTTTTATTTGGTAGAATCTAATAGTCGACTTTTGTTTAATTTTACTTTTATTTCTTGCGAAGCTTCTTGCATGTTTGAAATACTTATCGGCCATTCAAGAAGCGTGTGACGAAACCTTTCTGCTGGCTATATTTCCTACCTTAACGGTCTGGTCTCCGAATTCGTACTGAGGGACCCAATAGAACTTCTTAACCAATAGTTGGAGGTATCTTTTTGGTATCGTATTGTCTAGGATTACTTCTGCCTTTTCCACTCTGGCCAAATCAATTTTTTATGAATTATTTAAGAATTAAAATATTCATTGTATAATAAGGAAGACATTACAATGCGAAAGACCTTTCTTCTTTTATTTGCTTTGCTCAAAATACTTGCAAAATTCTCACATATATTTTTTCCTTGTTTTGACTTTTTAAAAACGTATAGCATCCAAGATAAATAAAAATTAACATTTAGCATCTCTTTTTCAAACTTTTACCATCTTTTTATCATTCAATATGAAAAATAAAAACAGGAAATATTTTTCCTACCTACATTTTATAAGGAAATAAATCAAATAGCAACCAAGTTCTGAAAAACACGAACAGACATAAGATAAGGAAATGGGTGAGGTGTTTTTTTCCTACAAAAAAACAGTTTGTTATTTCTTATTTATTAATAATAGTGATGGAATGGGATAAAGTATTTCATTTCCTTCAGTGAAATCAAGTATTCGTTAACATTTTATATCCTAGCAGTTTCTTTTTAGACAGAAACAAGTTGAACAATCATCATCATCATCATCCATTTTTCCCAATCTTTTTGGAAACCCATTGACCAAATTGTCATGTCCAAAACAAAAATGAAAATGTCCTTTTAAATCATTAATGGAATAGCGTCTTTTACAGAATTAACTTTGCCGTTAATCAAGTGACTTGTAAATCTGCAATTTGATAATTCACAACGACAAAATTATTTTGATTCATTAAAACATGACAAAAAACTATATTAGAATTTTTTAAAACTTCTTTTTTAAACAAAAATTAACTTAGAATTAAAAAAAATAGAATTGTTATGAATTTCATAAGGTTTTATTTTTATTCCAAATAAAAAGTAAACATTTTTAATGATAACTTTTTCATTTTTTTTAACCCACACCTTCTGCAGCCCAGTCGGCTTTAAAATACACCAACTGTATCTCTGTAGATGAGAAAGACCCCTCCCAATGAATATCCTAGATATGACATTAAACCAGTCATGGAAATTTGAGGAATGTGGAGTACCCCATCATTGCCATTGCTCCCAGCTCCAATTTGACCCTAATAGGGTTAATCTATATGTCAAATAGAACAGACTGTGTGCAAACAAATGACTGATGTTAAATTGTTATGTAGCAATACTTGAAACTATTTAACAACAAAAAAAAAAGCCCAGGCTTGTTAAAGAATGTTATCAACAAGATGTGTTTACAAATCATATATATATCTAATATATATGTATAAACAGGATATGACATTAAATAATATACAATAGTTGATATGCCATAAAAATTAACCCAACTTAACCAAATCAAACGACATTAACTGATAATAAAATATTAAAAAAAAACAAACAATATGACGTGAAAAACCACACCATCTAACAATAATATATTAAAAAAAACAAAAAAAAAACAAAACAACATGACGTGAAAATTTTACAATCATAAAACTAAAATAAACTAACTTCTTATTATTTTTTATTGCCACAAACGAGTGTAAATTCAGTGAAAATCTATGGAAAATATAAAATAATATCAGCGAGAAAATATTATTTGTGTTTATTATTATGAATAATTCAGGGGAATAAAAACCCTGATAGGAAATTTCCTTTTTGGCGGCATTAGGTTTTTCTTTTCGAATGACAAATGAATAAATAAATAGTAATCTTAAGATTAAAAAATATCTCATTAAAATATGAGGCCACTTAAATATTTTTCATTAAGTAAGAATAAGGAGCGGAAAAATTCCAAATTTATACACACATTAATAACTTATATATTTCATTTAAAAATTGTTTTTTTATGGATAATAATCAAGATTAAAGCGATAAATATTTATTCTTTTAGTTGATATAAAAAACAAAATTGAATAATGAGAATTTTGTGTTTTTCAATAATCTCTCTCTTTCTTTCTCTCTCTGTCTCTCTCTCTCTCTCACTTCTTTAAAATCTCTTTTTCCAATTGAAGAATGAGAGTTTTGTGTTTGTCAAAAATGCATCTGTAGCGGAAGGAAATTTCATATTTTTGTCTGGTGTGCAATTGAATTCGACGCATAATTTCACCCAATCAGGATGACGTATCCTGTTCACTCCGTATCTCCTCTCCGGGCAGCAGAAATTGGGTAAGCTGCCAAACACACTCTTTTTGGCTGAACAACTCCGTCCAGTGCAGACGTCTCACTGGCGTTTCTTCAATAGCAGCAGCAGCATGGACAGGGTTAGGGTTAAAGTTAGGGTTAGGGTTGAGGGAACCTATCTAATTTATGGATTCCTTGCGTCTATTATCTCTTAGACCAAGGAATCCCAGTTGAATATGAATTAGATACATTCAATAAGCCACACTCAGGAACAACTTTATGTCACCCCCCCAAAAAAAAAATTGGCTATGTCGATGCAATGCCTAATCCCGCTCCCGGCACCTAGCTCTCATTTCACCTCTGGACAACATTAATGGAGACACGCACGCCTCTCTCCAAAACCACCAGACAACAAAACTCATGGTGACTCCAAAGTTTATTTCCTCCAACAGCAAACAAGACTTTCGCTAAACTACGGCGAACACAATCCCTCGCACGTCCGACGATACGCGCTACTTTCTCAACTCTATCGTATCTCCATTTCGTCTCTTTACATTTTTCCTTTTCCACGAGGCTTGCAGCACAAACACAAACCCAATATTCCGCGCTGCCAAGAAAACCTTTATGTAAAAACTAACAGCATCGTCTCATTACTCCTCCACCTTCTCATTTAATTACCTTAAAAACTTAGCGTGGAAACAACTCAACATAAACACACACAAACACGTTACAACTAATCCACGTTAAAAAACAACAACACAATAACAATAATCCTCGCTAAACATCTATAGAAGAATATTTTGCTGTGCGTATCAACAACATCTGCTTAACCCGCCGAATTTATTTGACACATTTTAAGGCAACTAAAATCTTTTAAGTGGAAGAATTCGGATTCGTCAAAATAAAAAGAAATTTTGAGTCGCAAATTTATGGACATTTTTCTTTCTGTTTTAAAATGAAAGATTTGAAATTATTTTACTTAATTCCTAATATGAATTAGATGCGAGAAATGATCTTCTGCAGACACTGGCATGAAATAACCCAGCAAGGTTGATATGCTATTTAAAAAAGAAAGCATTTTTACATCGATATGAATATATATTGCGAAAATAAAAGAAATGTATTATTTTTTTGTTCTTTTTTGTATTCTAGGAAAATGAAACAGTTTCTTTTCTAGGAATCTGTGTGGGAAATATTACTTTCATTTTGATTATGAATATGTGAGCTATGCTTAAAAAACATATAGATGTGTGTGTATGTATGTGTATGTGCGTATGCATGTGTGTGTGTGTGTGTGTGTGTATGTGTGTGTGTGTGTGTGTGTGTGTGTGAACTTTTCTTTCTTCTAAATAAAATCATTTTATTTGTGCCACGTCATTTTAAACTTTAGAAGATGAAGTAAAAATCCGTTTTGATTGGTTCATATTTTCAATTACATAAAAGACAATTATATAAAGAGGCGTTCTTTATCAATCAAGCACTTGTTGAGAAAAAGCCGAGCAAAAAGTTTCACCGAGAAAGAAAACAAATTCCAGCAAGAAAAAAGCAAAAGACAACGAAACAAACATTTGTCAAGAAACAAGAAAGGTTTGTTGGCGTTTTACTTTTCTCTTTGTAATCCACACAGATCAGCCATTTCATAATTTTCCTTTTTCTTTATTTCTTGCTCATATTTTCCATAAGTTACGATTATTTATCTCCCAAATCATCAACATTTTTCTTTCTATCTATCTATCTATCTATCTATCTATCTATCCGTATATATGTATGAATATAACTATATATGTGTATATAACTATATATGTGTATATAACTATATATATATATATATACATATATATATATATATGCATATGTAAATGTACATATATGTATATATGCGTATATATATATATATATATATAATATTCATATATATATATGTATATATAATATTCATATATATATATATATATAATATTCATATATATATATATATATATATATAATATTCATATATATATATATATATAAATATATAATATGTATATATGTATATATATATACATATATATACGTATATATATGTATGTAAATATATATATACGTGTATATTCATGAATATATATATATATGTATATTTATATATGTATATTCATATATACGTATATATACATGTATATATATATATGTGTATATTCAAATATATATATATATATATATATATATATGAGTGTGTGTATATATTTGAGTATGAATACATATATATATGCACATATATGTATATATATGTAAATATATATATACATACATACATATATATATATATATATATATATATATATATATGTGTGTGTGTGTGTGTGTTTGTGTGTGTACGTATGTATATCTATCTATCTTTAAATATACATACGTGTGTGTGTATGTGTATAAGTAAAGGTAGCGACCGTAGTCGAGGGTGACCCGAAGGCTTCTTTTTCAATAGCTACTACACTGATGTGTTGTGGAGAGCGCTACTCCTTTCCCTGGATTGCTCCACTATACCCTTGATCTGGACCTTTCTTTGCTGAATGTTAAGCAAGGAGGCATCAAGTACCATTTTTTGATTCTTTGGTATGACGACCTGGAACTGAACCCACGTTTCCCCAGCCATTGGCGGACACTATATATATATATATATATATATATATATATATATATATATATATATATATATATATATAAGATAATGTAAAGTTGATGACCGATGTCGAATGCGACTTATTCATTACTTCCAATAGCATTCCCTGGATCGTTTCACTTTACCCTTGCTGATTGTTAAGCAAGGTGGCATCAAGTACCATTTTTTTGAGTCTTTGGTATGACTTAACTTGGAATTGAAACCGCTCTCCCGGACACACACTCTCTCTATCTCTGTCTTCCTGTCTCTGTCTGTTTCTCTCTCTCTCTCTATATATATATATATATATGTGTGTGTGTGTGTGTGTGTACGTGTGTGTGTATATGTGATGAGTGTATGTACATATATGTGTATGTATATATATATTTTTGTTTTCATATGTATATATTTGAAAAAATATTTATATATGTGTGTGTGTGTGTGTACATGTATATACGTAAAAAATTGCCATAAATATAAAGCGGTGGATAGATATTGTATTTTATGTATGGAGGAGGAGGAACTTGCCATAGCTTTCTTCAATAATTTACAAATTGTATCGTTTGGGTGTTTTCCCACCATCAGAATAATAGAATAGTTTTGAAGATTAATTAATCATGTATATATATATATGTATATATATATATATATATATATATATCTTTAAGAAAAAACAAAAACCGGTCACATTAGGATTATAAATTTATTTCCATCCAGTTATGGGTTTTCGATATAAATCAAAAACACAAAAAATTAACACGATTTTTTCAGATCTTAAGGATAAAATAATTCAGAATAATATATATATATATATATATATATATATATATATATATATATATATATAGTCAGAGTGGGTGTGGGAGCAGGTATTCTTAAGGCATGGTATTCCGCCACTTTCATCTAAAACTGTGGGTGTTTACGGAGGAGACTTGGTTGGAAGTGACTGGGCTTTACAGAGTTTTAAAGTTTGGCTGGAATGGCTCCATTTCAAAAATGGGAAGCGTGAGGGGAGCTAGCTCAAATTTTTGACGTGTGAGTGGAAGCTGAAGAAGCCCAAAAAATAATGGAGCACGAACAACCCTATATATATATATATATATATATATATATATATATATATATATATATATATATATATGTGAGTAGCAGAAAATAAGGTAGTCTCAAATTATGCTTACCTTATTCAAGTTTACTGGAAAAATCTGTAGAAATATAATAATGCTAAATTTATTCAGATTGCTCATTCTACCGATTTTTCCTCTTCTGAAGTGAATATATATATATATATATATATATATATATATATATATATGTGTGTGTGTGTGTGTGTGTGTGTGTGTGTGTGTGTGTGTGTGTGTGTGTGTGTGTGTGTGTGAGTTTATCATGTAAGATATAGTGAGTGATAAAAAGAGAAAAATATCTTGGTATGTTTATATGAACATGTCTGTTGATACACATACATACACACACACATACGTGTGTTTATGTGTGTGTTTGTGTGTTTGTGTGTGTGCATGTATGGGTATGTGTGTGTGTTCGTGTGTGTCTCGAAAGAAGTTTAAATCACGATTTAACATCCTGTCTCTTTCTCTCTCTCTCTCTTTCACACACACACACACAGTCTCTCTCTCTCTCTCTTCCTCTCTCTCTCTGTTATTTTCTTTTTCAGTCTTCTCTCTCCTCTTCCTTTTACTTCTCTCCCTCTCCCTCTTTCTCTCTTACAGGTGTTTATAAGGAATTTCTCCTTTCAACACTGAATCTTCTTTCTCTCAAACTCTACCCTCCTCTCTGTATAGCATACTTTCTATCTCTCACTCATCTCATCTCTTAGTGTATTTCTCTCTTTAATATATGTGTGTGTGTGTGTGTGTGTGTGTGTGTGTGTGTGTGTGTGTGTGTGTGTGTGTGTGTGTGTGTGTGTGTGTATCAATCTGCGCGTTTGTTTATGAGTATGTGCACATGCGTGTGTGTGTGTATGTATATAAATGTGTGTGTGTGTATACATGTGTGTGTATGTGTGTGTCTATTTCAAATTTCAGACGACAACATGTCTCTCCCATATTTTCTCCCCCTCACTTTTTTTCAAACTTGATTCTCTCTCCCTCTCTCTTGTTTATTACTTTTATCTCTCATTCCCTTTTTTCCGCTTTTGGCCAACGTAACGCGTAATCATTCTAATTGCGTGACAAATCTCATCCAATGAAATTCCTTATTTCCCATGACGTCATATCTCTTTCTCAAATTTATTCGCCATTTTGAACTCAGCAAGCAGTCGATACTGAGTAAAAATTTTTCTTTCTTAATTTTCAGTCGATCGAATTAAAAGAAAACAGTGAAACCAGAATAGAATAATAAACTGTAAGTAAAAACTTTATCGATTTCAGAATATTTCATTGTTACTAAAGAGAAAGCGACATTGTTTAATGCTGCTTTTGGCCTAATGAGTCGAGTATTTGCCGAATGGCCTGGGAGACTGGGGTTCAATCCCAAGTCGAATCAAACCAAAGACTCAAAAAATGGTACTTGATGCCGTCTTGCTTAATAAAACTCAGCATTATAAGATAAAGATCAAGGGTAAAGTGGAATAATCCAGGGAAAGGAGTAATACCCTTCTCTGCACCTCGTAGGTGTAATGTTGGAAAAAAATTTTTTATCAAGGAAAAATGTATGGTATTTTTAATGCCCATATTTTCTCTGCCTTTCAATGTCTCTGGTTTCGTATCTTGCTTCGATAATAAACAGAAATAGAGGGGCCCATGTGGCTGGCCCCGGCAGTGGGATTGGGACACGTGCGCCCAGAATCGGCCTCTCTTGGATTAGGCACTCGAAGCGTCAAGACGTCCCCATAAATCTGGCGAGCTACCGACAGATTGTTCATCCTTAGTGCCGACAAAAAACAATCGAGCAGCTCGTGTATGAACTTTAGCCGGTCGCAGTAAATACCTTTGACGAGAAAGGAGCGGGACGTATTAACTGCTTTCAGGCCATAGAATTTGATTACTGATACTTCTCAAACCTGATAACTACACACGAGGTACCAGCGAATACCTTTTGGCGCGAAAAGGAGCGGATATTGTTCCTGACGAGTGGACACCCAAGCTGCGCCCACCAGAAAGTAAAACAACAGCGACGTACCCGTGAGAAGTTAAAGGTGCATTGTCCTTGACGAGAAAGACCTGAATGGTGAATAACATCTGTAAATTTTGTTCTTAGCGAGAGAAAGCTAGAGACGTTGGACGGTTGTTATTTTTTTGAGAGCTTCGGAACTGTTTTTTCTATCTCTCCTGCGTGAGAGAATATATATTTGAAAGGGTTGTTCTTTTACTACACCCTTTCACCACAGTAAGTCCACTTGCTTCCTTTTTCCCCCCATTTTTGTATATATTTGTATTTTGGTACTCGGAGCCCCAAATTTTATTTGGCAACGTCACGCATGAGGAATTTCATGCAAAGGAAAATTCTTTTGCCTATTTTATTTTATTTTTACCTCCTTTGCGGAGATAAGTGTAAATAAAACTCCTTTTACAATCGAGCAACACCGTTCTTAACTTATTTATTCCTTCCCCATTTTTTAGACGACGTTGCTTTGTTCAATAGTCGGTAATTTTCTGAAAGTAGAAAATTAATTTCCGATCGTAATAACTATTGAAAAAAAAAAGGAGCCTTCGGGTTACCGTCGACGAAGGTTTATTTCATTTGAACAAAATGTCTGGATTTTATCTCCATTTCTCTTTTCATTTCCTTTTAAAATCCGGAAATGTCGAAAAATCCAAGTCGGATCGATTTGTTAGACAATCAAATAAGTTGATAAGTTTTTCTCTCTATGAAATCTTTCCTTACATTGTATATTGTTTTGTGGTTTTTTTTTTTTGCTTAGATGTGGCACAAGGCCGTAGGAATGGAGCTCTCAATGGGGAAGGGGGGACATCTCTCTCTCTCTCTCTCTCTCTCTCTCTCTCTCTCTCTCTTTAAATGGCACCCTTTCTATTTCATTAGTGTGTGAGTGAGTCGGACTGTTGGAGTTAGTTTTAATAGGATTATAAAACATAAAACAGCGACGTTTTCAATGTAATCATTAGTGTGTGTGTGTGTGTGTGTGTGTACGTGTGTTTTACTATGTATGTGGGTTAAAGATTTTCTTTTGATTAACACAAAGACAATAAAAAAATTTGAACTTTTTTATTTGTTTAAACATAAAAAGGTTTTGTTTATCTCACGGTGTGTGTGTGTGTATATATATATATATATATATATATATATATATATATATATATATATATATATATATATGTGTGTGTGTGTGTGTATATGTATTTTTTCCCCCTCACTATGTCTGATATTTGATTCTCTCCCTCTCTCTCTTAATCTTTCTCTCTCTCTTTCTTCTCTTTCTTTTTCTCTCTCCTCTCTATCATCTTCTATATGGAAGTGGATGTGGGTGTGTCGAGCTGTTGTAGAAGTTTAAAGAAAATTACAAAACACGAAACGAAACAACGTTTTTAATGTAGACATTAGTGTGTGTGTGTCATTATGTGTGTGGGTGTGTGCGTATGTTAAAATACAATCAGCACAATTGTCTCCCTCTCTTTCTTTTTCTTTCTCTCTCTCTCTCTCACATGAATATTGTCCTTTGGAATTCCAAATAGACGACACTTTCTCTCTCTCTTCGTTCCATTCCCCCCTCTCTCCCATTCTCTCTTTCTTTTTCTCTCCCCCTCCCCTTTATTCTTTTCTATGTTTATTTCAATTTTTATTCTATTTTGTCTTAATTGTGATTTAATCTTTTATTTATTTATTCCCCCCCCCTCTCTCTCCGGTCATTTAATATGAAATTTTCTAAATAAACTATTTTGTTTTATTCATTCAGTCATTTTGTATTTTTGTTTTTTCTTATTTTGTGAATTTTGACATTTTTGTTTAAATATATTTTCCTCTATTTTCAGATTGAACTTTATTTCTTAATAGAAAAAAAAGAAAATGGCCAGCAACGAAATGGA
The DNA here is from genome assembly GCA_963585895.1 of Sepioteuthis lessoniana. Lineage (NCBI taxonomy): Eukaryota > Metazoa > Mollusca > Cephalopoda > Myopsida > Loliginidae > Sepioteuthis > Sepioteuthis lessoniana. The sequence continues at coordinate 121,183 of CAUZXS010002402.1, read as the reverse complement.
ATTTCTTTTTCAATGTTCGCATTGCGAAAATGAATTAAACAGGGAATCGAAATCGTTTCCCTGTCTTCATTCGTTCTGTGAGACATGTTTTAATAATGAAGTGAAAAGAAAGACAAATGGAATTGGTCATTGTCCAAAATGCGACGAAATTGGCCAACTTGATGAATTAAATCTGTCACCAATTTTGATAAGTAATTTAAAATGTCAAAAAATCGAATCGACCGAGTGGAAATGCGATTTTTGTTTAGACGATCAAATCAAATCGATCGCCACAAATTGGTGTGAAAATTGTGAGAAATTCTTGTGCGACTCATGTGATCGATCTCACAAGAAATTCAATAAACAACATTTTGTGATTGAATTGAACAAAAATGGAAAAGAAAAAGTCAAAAAATCGATTCGGATTGAAAAGTGTAAAAGTCACAATAAAATGGAAGATTCGTACTGTAAACGATGTAACGTGTGTCTTTGTGACACATGTTACAAGAATCACTTAAAAGATTCAGGTGACTGTTCATCTCTTCTTCCAATATCAGTGAAAAAAGAGGCATTAAACAAACAAGAATCCCAAATCCCCAAACTCCTCAAAGAAATTGGCGATTTTGAAAAAGATCAAAAGGAAAGAAATATCAAATCGCAAATTTATTGTGAGGAATTACAAAAACAATGCGATTTGAAATGTGAAGAATTCTGGCAAAATTACGACGACGCAGTCGATAAAATGAGAGTGAAAACTCTTGAAATGTGTGATGAATTGAGACAAATGACAAAAGACCAAGTGAAAAAATGGCAGAAATTCCTTCGGGAAACGGAAAACATGTTGGAAAAATTCGAAATTTGGCGCCTTAATTTGCATCATTTATCAAAAAAAGGGTCGAAAGAAAAGGACGTTGTTTTGGGTGTCGAATTGGTGGCCAGGAATTTGGAATCATCGTTGGTTGAATTGAATCAGAAAATAAAAGAACCGTTGAGAAAAATGGAATTAGGAGTTAAATATTCCGATTTGTGGCAGAAATTCCTTGAAAATCTCGAAACTGAAAAAATTGGGTTTGGAATTTGGGATTTTGCATATAATTCCATTGAAATTGAAACTGAATGGAATTTGCCGGGATCGAACACGGATCGTCGGATTTGGTCATTTGTTGTCAGCGACGAAGATAATCATTTGTTTCTTGCTGACAATTGGAACAATTCGATTGTTGAATTGACAGAATCGGGTGAATTGGTTGGTGAATTGAAATTAAAAGTGGTAAAAGTAAAGGAATTGAAGCCAACGGAAATGTTTTTTAATTCTTCCAAAATTTTGGTGGTAAATTGTCGGGGGTGGGGGAAGTGGGAGAGGGAAGAATATTTAATTTTTTTGGAAAGAAAAAAATTTCCTCGTTTTTTGCAAATAGTAAAAATCATTAAGAAAAAAAAAACATCAGATTTTCATTCTTTTTCTGTTTGTAAAATCCAAAAAGAAATTTTGATTTGTGATTTAAAAAAATTTCAATTTGATTTTTACACCGAAAAAGGAGAATTTATAAAAACCATTGACACGGGGGTTGAGTCGGGGGAGTTCTGGCCCCTAATTCGTGCTGACACCCCAACTGGGCAAATTTGGGGGGCAAAACGAGGGACTTGTGAAATATTTTCTTTCGATGAAAAAGGAACAAAAATTCAATCAGTCAAAACAAAAAAAAAAATTCTGGATTTTTTTAGAAATGAATTTGGACAAATTTTTTTTTGTAATTACAAAGGAATTTTTACATTTTTTCCCGAAAAAAAATTACATAAAAATTTGTTTAAATTCGAGAAAAAATCTGAATTTCCACCCAAACTTTTTATTTCAAGGGAAAAAATGTTTGTTTGTCTTGAAATTGATGGAAAATATTTAATTAAAGTTTTTAAATTTCTCGACTGAAAAAAAAAAAAGGACAATTTTTTTTTCTTTTCCTTAAAATCTTTTTAAAAAAATTAAATCATTTTTTTTTTTTAAATTTGAGAATAAATAAAAAGATTTATAAGTTTTATCGATTATTTTTGTGTTTTGTTTGAATTTTTTGTGTGAATTTTTGAATTTGTAATTTTAAAAAAATTAAACATTTTTTAATAATTTAGAATATGAAGTGAGGTAAATAATTTTTTTTTTTTTTTTGCTGTTGAATTTCTTAATGTTTTTCTGAAATAATGAAAAAATATTTGTTGAAAAATACGTTAAAATTGAATAAATTGCTTTTAATTTTATTCTTAAATTTTTTTTTTTTTTTTTTTTAAATTTGGTATTTAAATTGACATTTAAAAAAAATATTGAAATAATTTTCAGCTTTTTGATTATTGATGAAATTTGAAACAGAAAAATGTTTCATTATGAAATTGGCAATTACAATGGACTAATATCCTGATCTTTTATTTTAAAAAATAATCATAAAGTTCTAAAGTCGAATGTTTTTTTTAGTAAAGTTAAAATAACAAGAAAAAAAATTGATTAAAAGATCTTTTCAAAATTCTGTAAAATTAACGCATAATATGAAATGAATATTATTTTTAATCTTGTTTAAATTTCGCAAAAATTAGGCTGTTTTTTTTTTTTTTTTCATAAAAGTTGAAATATTAAAAATGTTGCTTTTCTTGTTTATTTTCATCAGTAATTTCTATAAAATAAATTGTAAATTCATTGTGAAACAAATGATCCCGTAAAGAAACTAGATTCATGTACTTATAAATTGGGTGAAATCATTTGCTTTCCTTTTTTTAATGACATATCAACCTTGCCGGGTTATTTAATGCCAATGTCTAATTTATATTAGGAATTGAATAAAGAAATTTCAAATCTTTCATTTTAAAACAGAAGCAAAAATGTCCATAAATTTGCGACTGAAAATTTCTTTTTATTTTGACAAATCAGAGTAAATGATTCTTCCACTTGAAAGTTTTTAGTTGCCTTGATATATGTCAAATTCGGAGGGTCGGGCAGATGTTGATACCCACAGCAAAATATTGTCACGTGGTCTGCCACTGAGAGGAGAGAGGTAAGATCAAATTCCCCTATCCCTCCGTGTTTGAATTAACAGGCCCCAAAGGTTGACCGTTAAAAGAAGAATAAGGAATGTAGGTCAACTCCTCGGTCTGCCTGTCGAAGGAAGTAACGAATCCAGGTCAGATTGAAAGCCAAGAGATGTTTATACTCTGTGACTGGGTTGAGAGAGAAAGGATCATAGAGGTCATGATAGTAGCCCGAATGAATCGCCTGACAGGGTGAGGAAGAAGAAAGAAGCCAAATGATGGACCAGAACCCTTAAGCCGGAAGTAGCACCCTCTTCGTCAGAGGAAATAGGAATAAAGAATTTAGTTTTTAGGACGGAGATAGCCGTTAGAGGACGTGTGATCTGATGCCAAAACTCCAGGCGAAGAAGCAGAGTTTTAGGACAGCAGTTGGCGTGACAAGATGTGTTGAAACTGTCACCAAAACTCCGGGCGAAGAAGCAAAATAGAGCTCTTGGACAGGAAATAACAGATGCCTTCAAGCCGAGCTCCATATAATCCCGCTAGCCCATAAAAGAGAAAAGAACTCTCAGAAGAAACCCGTCGAAAAAGCTAAGTAAACCTTAAAACCGTTTTCTCCATCCACCCTTTCTTAAGTATTGCCATTGTATGCCCTCTCTCTCAATTTAAAGAAAGAAGCATAAAGAATTATATGCATAAAGAAAAGAAGAGAAATAGAATGAAAAGATTCATTTCATGAACTCTAAACATATGAATGGACTCTGCTACCTTTCAAAGTTCAAGAGTAAAGACAGAAAAGAGAGAAAAGAAAAGGAAAGAGAGACATTTGTATTTAAGTCTGTCTGCTGGTAATATCGCCGGCGTCTTAAATATTTGTTTGTGTGCGCACGTATTAAAAACCTTGTTATATTTTAAATGTCCCTTCATGTCGAAACTTATTCGTTGTGTTGTTTGCCTATCGAGTTGCCTTCTTTTGCATGTTCCTTTTCAGCTTCACTTGCTTCAATTTATTCTCGCTAAATGTCCCATTTGCCTTTAAAAATATACGGGAAATTGGAAATGCCGACTACAAATAACAATTTCTTATCTCAACCTTGAGGCCCATATCTTCCTTTATCCTGGAGGTGGTAGGAAGACGAAGTGGCCCTGTGGGTATGTGTGTAACGTGAAATTTGGAAACCTGTTGCCAGCGGAGGTCAGTTTAGCCCCAAATTAACCCCCACATTACCTGCCAGTTCCCATATGCCCGAGAAAGGACTTTTAGGTAGGACTTATTCTGCGAGGGATCAAGTGCCAGACGGCCCCAACTTCACACGTGCGTAAAATAAACTCCCGTTCTAGGATAAATATTTTTGCACCGTCACAATATTCTTCAATAGATGCATTTTTGACAAACACAAAACTCTTATTCTTCAATTAGAAAAGGGATTTTAAAGAAAAGAGAGAGAGATGGAGAGAATTTAGAAGTCTTCGTTTGAAAATCTGAAAAATTGAAAGAAAAATAAAGTAAAATAAAAAGTTGGAACTTTTGAGCGAATATGAAAAAAATCTGCCGAAAAGTCACAAGGGCAGAATTTCCCCGGTCTTTATATATGTGTGTGTGTGTGTGTGTGTGTGTGTGTTTTGGGAGTGGCAATAAATATCCTTTAGGAATTTAGAAATAAAGATTCGGTGCAATTTGAATAAAACTTTCATTACCAATAACTTTTTTGCTCGCAATGATATTTTTTGGGATTTACTGGTGGATGTGCAACATTTTACACAAATATATCTAAAAAAAAACTTGATTCTATAAAAGAGTAAAATACGGATTAAAATTATTTGTGAAAACATTTTTTTAATCTTCATGTTTGTCTATTCAGTGAATAAACATTTTTTTGGATATCACTTAGACGTTTTAATTGAAAGGATTGAAGACGACAAATGTCTATATTCAGTTGATACATCCAACTGAATATTTCCTCTTAATAAGATAAACGATATCTTATAAGAAAGTTTATTGATTGAAAAGAAAAAGCCTCATAAGAATTTAAGAAAGGTTTTTTTTTTTTGTAAAAAATAACTTTCCTATTTTAACGAGGGGAATTGAAAAGTTCTTGTCCCAAATGAGAAAATGAGAAATCAATTGAATCTGAATGGTTCTCAATTCAGAGTGAAACTTTGAAGCATAAGAATATCAGAAAGGAAAAAGTTCATGTAGAACCTAAGAAAAAGTTCAAAGATGAAGACTTGAGCAGAAGTATTTTTAGACTGGAAGACAGGCAACAATCAGTGGAAGAGTTAGGCTGTAGCGGCACAAATAAATGGTAGAAAAGATTCCATCTCACCCCAGAGAAGTCAGTGAAGAAATTTGGATGATATGAGTGAAAAAGTTTCCCTCAACCCAAGGAAATCATTGGAAACATTTGGATGACGTAAAAGTCGAGACAGGAGAAACAGAAAAACAAGAATTCATTTAAAGGGTTTTAAATAGGATTGTGTAAGGGAAGTAAATCTTTATCAACTAAAAAAACTTACTGATGTAAGGGAGACAACTTTTCTTCACTTTGCTGTTAGTATTTTATAAATTCATAAAAATATACCCGTCAATAATTGAATTTTATATAAAATCTCTTTTTTTATAACCCAAATTAAAAAGATTTCTAAATCTAAAACGAATAAATCAATAGATAAAAAGTATCCCATATGTTATAAAATCAAACCTCAGCATTCACGTAGCAAACTTATAGTTATCTGAAAAATCAAATCTTTTGTGCTTAGTTTAAAATATCTGAAATAGATAATTTCTTGCCGACATAACATGTAACATGGCAGATTTAAATTTCACAGAGAGATACTCTTGCTGGCTGTTCTAGATTCTAGCAACATAATGCCAAACATCAGTATCTTTGACTTTCAAGCAGAGCTAAAAGCAAAATATTAAAACTAATTTTTGGTCATTTTATTTTCTAGGATCAAACTTGATGTAACTTAATTTATAATATTTCCATAAAGGATTGCACGTGATAGTGATGAATAAATCTAATTTTCCAAATTTACCAACAATAGCCATAGCATCATGGTATCTTTCTCTCATGATACGAGCAGAGCCTTCAAATGATAATGGTAGAATGGTTGGTTGCCCTACATGACTTTCTTTGTCAGTTGCTACTGTGACTAAATAATCAGACAGTCCTTGATACTGTTCAACGTTGAGAGATTTTTGTTGACATTTGATGAAGTAATTTACAAAGCTCTCTGCTTCGATGTGGCTCAAGGCCGAATGAATGGAGCACCCAATGAGACTCGAACTCACTCATGTAGGTTTGCTAGTCTAGCTTGCTAACCGTTACACCACCAGAGGTGCCCGTTGACGTTTAATGAAATTCAGATTGTTAGCTTCAACTTAGAGATGAAAATCGACAACCCATTGTTGAAATGATTTTCCTCTATGTAAAAGTGAATTTGTAAGTTTCTCTAACAGCTGTCTCTGACACTTTATATGACAGTATAGTAATGTTGTTACACCTAAAGTTTGTTCCTCAAATATTAATATTTGCTAACCTGGTTCTCTATAGGCAAAGAACAATGTATGTGTTATAGGATCAAGATTTAGGTTCAATATATTTGAATTTATGAAAGGAAATTCTTGATTTTGAGGATATACAGAAAATCTCTCTCAAAGGGTGTTTCTCCATCAGTGTTATTAAAAATCATCGCTATTTCATTTACATTTGATATGTCGTAACATTTACGATCTCTATTTCTGTCTCTTGTGAATATCATGTTGACAGTTGGATTTGGGATTCTGAAATCTTCTCCGCGTTGATACTCTTCTCTTTGAAATTCACCTAACATCTTATATGTTTTGGAATAAACATTACAATTCAGAAAGATGTGATCTAATTGTGCCATAATCTTTCGGTTGAATCTCATTATTGCGATTATGTAGTCGGATAACTGTTACCATTTTAAGATTAACAACGTTCAGCTGTGCAAATTATCGAGATTCACCTTCAGTCGGATGTATGTTGCAGGTTTGGTGATAAATTTAACCATGAACACAGAAACAATATGGCCTCTTACCAAGACGATTCGATATTTGTGCTCCCATTGATGCAAAAGAAACAACTGAATCATAAGATCTGATGTTGTTTTGAAAATAGTTATAATATATATTCATTGGGTTACCTATCAAATCAGTTATAAATATTGGTAGTTCTCTGTGTTGAACTGGTATAACTTTACCCTTGTGACAACAATTATTGATTTTATCATCAGATGGTTGCTCTGAGAAGAAATGTTTAGCTTGGCAAAATTGACATAGGCCCACATGTGTCGGGAATAAAGTTCTGTTTACAAAATGTGTTGTTATCAACTGAAATGTTATTTATAAAATCTGAATATCTAAATCAACTGACATGTATGTTTAGAACCAAATGATTGATGCTTCATTATTAGGCAATTTTTCACGTTCTAAGAATCGGAAACGAAGTAGATTTCTTAATGAAAATTTGATATCTAATAATGAAAAAATATTTCTATTTAGAAGCAAAATCTACAATTTTCAGTTTTGTAAATTTTAAACAATTGGATGCAGTTGAAATTGTGTCGATAATATAAGAGTGTGAAATACTAATTTGGAGTAATTTCAACGAAGCAGTGATTCCACACTTTACAGAGAAGTAGAGTCTCACCAATCGATGCAGTTGAAGTTGTATCGATAATATAAGAGTTTTTATTTCCTTTATAAATTTTAAACAAAATTTAGAAAGGGGAGCATGAAGCCCCAATTTTTTGTCGGGGAGGGGAAGGAGAGCAAGACTAAGTAACTGAGGGTCCCTCGCTAGCAACATTTGCCGACCCATTCATACAATACAATAAAGCGTTCATCCTTCGCCATACACGCCGTAACCACGAAAATATCGCATTTTACTTTAAACCCTGAATAGAAAAATGCATGAATTTTATTTACAAGGAATGATTTATATAAAATTGATTGATATGAAGGGAGATGGGAGAAAAATCCGAAAGAAAAAATAAAATAGAACGAAAGAAAAACCCGTTTGGTTACCCTCCCGTCTGTAAAATGGAGGCCGACTGTTTTCCGGTCTCCAAGGGTGCCGAAAAAAAGCCGGACCATCTTTAAAGGAAACTAGACTAAAGAAGTAAAAGAAATGTAGGGTGGGACGCGGTGCGGGAGACTTGTGTGTGTTACAGGGATGAAATTATGGTAAAGAAAATCCAAGACTTTCGGAAAAAGTGGAACGGGATCAAAGGTTCGGGAACAACGCAGAATGAGGGCGGAAAGGATCTTGGAGACTAACAACTAGATGACGGGAAAATAGCTCACAACATAATGCTAACCAAAAAAAGAAAAAAGAAAAAAAAAAGAAGGGTGACTAGCAATCACCAGTGGTGGGATCCCGAAGGACCTAGACCATCGTCGCCATGCGCAGGAAGAGAAGGGAAGGATGACTCCAACACTGCCTCCTTTTGTACGACCAGGCTCGCTGCATGCACCCACCTTCTGTCGAATATTAAGCGGTCCAAGCGTATTCTTTCGTATCTAATTTTGATCCAAGCTGATGCCTTAAGAACAAAATCAGATCACGATGAGAAAAATTTGCTCCGTCAAACAATCCCTTCTTTCACGTCGCCCAAATCACCATTCTAGCTACATCTAGAATCGCAAGAAACACCACACGCTTCTCACCTTGAACACACTAACATCGAGCAGCACGAGCTGATTGGATTCAATGCGGGCCGTCAACTCTTGGACATGATTCCAAAACGGACGAACTCGCCCGCAGTAATAGAAGGCGTGCTCAGCCGTTTCCTCTAAGCCACTGCTACGGCGATTACAATCGGGCTTGTCTGCCAGGCACGCTTTGAAATTCATGCCGAGAAGAGGCAATGCGTTCCGTGCAAACAACTAGTTGTTCAAGAAGCCCGAACCTGGTGCCCAATTTCAATGCGAGCGAACCTCCTTCATTAACAAGCCGAACCGATCAACAAGATGATCCGAAGCAGAGCCAACTGTTAAAACCTGGTATAGTTCCTCTTGAGGCCGAGAAAGGTCACTGGACCCATAAAGGTTGCTAAGGGCCCCACAGCATTCGCAGACAAACGGTGCTTCACCCATCGGCCTAAGTTGACCTTAAGCTTTGGGGTTTGACTCAAAGTGAGGAAAGGGATCGCTTACCTTTCGCCTCCACACCGTGGTTCTATTTTTTGTGCAATATTTCAATACACCGCTGTTTTTCAATTGAATGCTGTGCAGATATTGTTTATGGATATTTTTTCCTTTTCGCAATGTTTTCCTGAGAATCATTTTTTAATTGGTTGGTTGGTTGGTTGGTTGGTTTTTAGGGCATATCAACATTTGTAAGTTATCTAATGCCAAATCCTCTTTATAAATGTATTTAATGATTTGTGGATTAATAGTTTGTAGGTAACATTTTAAACAAGCCAGGGCTCATTTGCTTGCACACAGTTGAATTTGAATTGCCATACTATTCTCGAAATCCATTGTTAGTGTATTCCTTGATTGTGTACCAGACTATAGTTTGTTCAGAAAATATATTTTATCCTATTATATTTAAGGTTAATTTATATATATGTATATATATATATATATATTGGGGGTATGTATATCATGTACTGCTTTTTTATATATATGTATATATGTAATCAATGTTCTGACATTTTCTTTTTCTCAAAAAATAATAGCATTACTGCATCGATTGAGTAAGGGTAGTCCCAGTTGTGTAATGGTTAACGTGCTGGACTGGAACATTGTAGTCTGTGAGTTTGAACTCCAGTCATTCACTTTTAGTCTAATGTCCCTAGGAAAGGTATAAACTCACTTATCTCCCAAAATATATTGGTTAAATAGTATCACTACGACCCTACAAGTTTTTTTAATGGCATATCAACCTTCGTGGGTTTTTCAATGCCAAAGCCATTCTCCTAGGAGAACAGTAGTGATGCTATTTAACCCATAGCTGGGAGGATAAGTGGGTTCATACCTTTCCCAAGGGTATTTGTCCGAAAGTGAACGTAATAGCGCGACTGGAGTTCGAACTCGCGAGCTACGATTTCGCAGACCATCGCTTTAACCATTACACCACGGGGACACCCCGACCCTACATGGATCGCTTTGGGATTAAATAACATACAAAGGTCATATGCAATTTAATAGAAATCAAACCATCCATTGTGTGAATATTATGAAAAGATATATGAGCTTTAAAGTATTTGGATGTTGGATTATTAGAATTAGTCGTAATTAGAGCAGGAAGAAAATAGCCTTTTAAAGAATTGCAACTAAGGGATTTGTAAAGACTCTATTCCCACTCGTTCATCAAAGTTAAGCAATAATGAGTTTGTTAACTACTTAGTTGGGTAACTGTTTAGTAACAGCAGGTACTGTAAGCCCCCCACCCCGAGGCCTGTATGCTAGGCTAAGCAGAATTTTAGTAAATAAGAAAATGCATGAGCAAAGATATTTTTGATGTCAGGAGTATGGTACTCGGACCTGATGGCCAGTGTTTACCCATGGAAATTTGAGATAAATATTGGAAGGCATGCAAAGAAGAGAGAGAAAAATAATAAAAAGAATAAAAGATTTCAGTTACAGGGAGAGATTAGAGAAAATAGGATTAATTACTTTACTAGAAAGAAGAATGAGAGATGATCTTATTGAAATTTTCAAAATAATGGAATTTCTGATTATGATAGACATCTTTTAATATTTCTCCTTAAACTGGAAATTTACTGTCAAGACAGATTTCAAAATCTAAGTCTATATTAACCAATTAAATTTTTTTTGCTAATAGAATTATATATTTTTGGAATGAATTAATAAATCAGATGGAAAACAGCAATAGTATAAAAAAAAATTCAAATTATAATAGATTCAGAAAAAGTGGTAAGAAAAAGAATTTAAGAGGAGGGCATTTTGGGGAAATATTGGATGAATTACTGAACAAAATTTGTTTTCCATTGAGATTTTGTATTAACAGTGCATATGTTAATGGCAAACCCTGTTTATACATATCAATATCAAATAAATATGATTTGTAGGAATAACTATTTGAGAAAGTTGATCCACAAGGAATTGTGCAAGAAATTAAAGTTCAACCCTATTTCCAAATGATATATGCACGGACTAGAATCCGTCCTAGAGAATGAGATTTAAATTTTCAGGAATTTTGAAATACAAACGGATCATTTAACCCCGACCAGAAGACCAAACTCAGTGTTAATGAAGAAGAAGAAGAAGAAGAAGAAGAAGAAGAAGAAGAAGAAGAAGAAGAAGAAGAAGAAGAAGAAGAAGAAGAACTAGTCATCTTGGAGATTTTTTCGTTCTAGTGAATCATAGATTAAAATAAAAGAAACGTAGAGATAAACAAGTACTTGGACCTTGCCAGAGTACTAAAAAAGCTATTGAACATGAGGATGACGGTGATACTAGTTGTAGTTGATGCACTTGGAACGGTTCACAAAGGCTTTGAAAAATGATTGGAGAAATTGAAAATCAGAGAAATAATCATACAGATCACAGCATTGTTAGATCGGTCTGAATACTTAGGAAAGTCCTGGACACCTGAAGAGACTCGCTCTCACTCAGTCTCCTGTGAAAAACCATCAATTAAAACTGGTTTGAAAAACTCACAAGGAGTGAAATAATTATCATAAATATTTCTTAGGGAAGTAAATTCTTTTCGTTAAGCAGGATTTTGTATGCTGATTTTCGTATCTGTTTAACAGCAAATCAAATCGTTGTGGGATTGATTAGTTCAGACAACCCGGTAGAAATATCTCATCTACTGATGCAAATATATGCATTGGAAAGGCATGGTGAGCTATTAATCATATAGAAATAAAAGCAGCATCAAAAGAAAATAAATAGGCAATTCTTCCAAGCTGTTTCATTACTAGTGTATGGTCACACCACTTACATTCTGTCGACTGGTTATCAATAATACAGGAATAAAAACAGAAATTAAAAGAAAATAAAACGGGAATTATTCCAAGCTGTGTAAGTACTATTGCATAGTTGCACCACCGGGATTCTAATAAAATAACACAACGCTTGAAGAAAACGAAACTAGGTGGTAACCACACAAGAATGCTGGCAGCTGTTTTTAACGATTCCTGAAAGTAGCACTCTACAAAAAAGCAGCTGTACGGCAACCTACCTCCCATCTCACAAACACTCCAAATAAGACGAACAAGTTATACTGACAGCTAACGGTTGTTAAAATTGAATAAAGATTTAGTAATTGAGAGCCTAGAAAAGTCCTGAGTGCTGACTTCCTTGTGTCATGGCGGATGTCTCCTTTTCTGTATCCGAGCATGTACCTATTATGGGGGTGGGGGGTGTCCCCATGAATGATCAAGGGGAGATAACTTTGAACCTTTTTTTATGGTGTTCCTAATATATATTGAGCATATAAAGAAAATGATTGCATTTTAAACAGAAGTGAACTATACTAAAAAACAAAAAAAAAACAAGAAAAACGAAGGAATAAATAAATGAAAGACTTCAGTGCATTGAAGAGCAAACAAGCTTATCATGTGTGTATTAATGTAGAAAAATTTATGAAAAAAAGTTTATCTCAGTTTCTATGTTGTTTTTTCTTTATGAATATGTTAGTTTTCATTTTGTTGTTAACTTTTATGATTGGGCTTATTTTCCTGTGATCATGGACTATAATTGATTTTGTTGGTACTATTGGTTAAGTTAAGGCTTGAATAGTTTGAAGGTTATATGGTTTTGTTCAGTAAATAATTGTTTCACCAGAAAGTATGCTAACAACATTTACTGTGTGAAAATTAACTAACTTCCCCCTCTTTAATGAACATTTTGTTTTTAAGCAAATATTTCTAATTTTATTGTATTTAGTATGTTTTTTCATTAAACAACGAGTGATATACCAACAAAGAAGTGGGGTGGACCCAGGTAACCGATAAAGGGGGCAAAAATGAATAAAAAATCCCTTATCAAATCATCAACAGCCACCATCACAACAACAGTAACAATAACACAAGCAGCAAAACCTACAATATTAGCAGTATCAACAGAAGTAACAATAACCGCCCAATCACCAGTGTCATTGAAAAAGAAAAGGTAAAAGCAACCAAAACTGACCAAAGATACAAAACTAATCGAGCGTAACCCAATCTGTCGAGATATTCATTCAAGAAAAAGGATTGAATATCAAAAGAAAATTATATTAAAAAGAAAACAACATTCAACTAAAATGTAATCAGTGCCTTGAATACTACAAGAAATAACAATAATATCAACTTGAAAAATTTGCACGAAATTTACCCCAAATACTACTAACTTAGAGCTACTTTAAAGGCCCATTTCTACAGGAAATCTTTCAATGACCCAACTTTAATGGTTACCATTGTAATCAGTGTCTGGAACTGTACAAGAAACAACAATAATATCAATATGAAAAATTTGAATGAAATTTACACCGAATACTACCATGGCCCACTGATAAATATGGCTTCGTATGGAACTGGTGCTGTTTCATTTTTGTAACTGATGTTGTAATAAACTTCAAGATTATAGCTCCATGTATACAAGTTACATAAAGGATAAACAATTATTTTGTTCATACATGGACTTTTTTATTGCCTTGGTAGGAATACCTTTATATGGATAAAAGTATCGGCATTGACTTTGGAGTGAATAATATTTCTTATTACCCTTGTGGGATGTTTGTTTTTGCGATATTACACACCCATCTCCTCCATAAAATCCACATGTTCGTTTTTCTAGCAACATTTATTCCCTCGCTTACAATGTGAAATGCAATATGAAGTCGCATTTGTGAAGGCAATATATTCCTCTTGACATGGTACTTTTTCTCTATCAGTCTTATCTTCAGAAGTTGAAAGAAATATATCAAACACTAACTCCTTCCAAAAGAAATACAGCGACATATTTTCCGGGGGTGGGTGGATATTTGGGTTTCTCTAGTAAGGCAATTGATGTCTGCTACTTTAACAGGAGATCCTATGAAAGTTTCATCCCAAAATTAGAAATCATCAAACTCTTTTACTTGAAGAATTTGGACATTGAGCATTTCATTTGGTTGCCCTAATTGCTCTTGTGACAAAAATTGCACTTTATTTTCACTGCTCGTTATTTTACAAAGATTTCTCACTCTGAGTGCATCATTGTAATTTATAATGATCGGATCAGCAACAGATACAATATTGTCCAATATTCCACAGAACTATCTTGTCATGCAGGCCATGATATGTTGTTTAACCCTGAATCCGTCAAAGTCGATCTTGAGGGTTTGAAGATATCAACTTTTTAAGTAGAGTTGCTTTGTAAACCAACAACAAACCAACTTCGAAGGACTCAATTTCACTTGTTTAGATCTGTAGCTGAAAGAAAGAATTTCAAATTATTGTTTAGCACGGGAATTATTTTGACCGTTGAGGTTTCGATTTCATATTTTCAGCCACTGAGGATGGATTATGCCATTCTGCTCGGATGACTTTCCTGGGCAATATAAAAGGCTGTGAAAACGATTTCTCTCTCTCTCTCTCTCTCTCTCTCTCTCTCTCTCTCTCTCTCTCTCTCTCTCTCTCTCACTTTAGCAGCAGACCAGACAACATCAACATGAGGAGAGCGCATCCAATTTTGGACCATTGTTTTCTACAAAATCATTCCTTTATCATTTATTCATTCCTTCTCGACAAATTGCTCCACGAGGTTTCAAATTGGATGCTTAATTCCTGCTCTGACATCAACAACTGCTTTCTTCCATTTGTACGACTCACAGTACAGGATCATCTTTCGAGCTGTCATTAAAGTTTTTGGAACTCATCAATATTGTTATATACAAGCGTGTGATTGCAAAAAAAATTAGATTGAAGAGAACATTTAGTTTATTGAATAAATAAAATAAACAAACGGATGAAATATCTGGCCGGCTGACGGGGGTTGTCTGTTCGGCGACAAGGGGTAGCTTTGATCTGGTCAGAGGGTGTTGTTGGGTGACACTCTTTGGACGGCCAGGGATTCAACTGGCGTGTGACCTCTGCTTGGCCTATTTATATGTTACCAACTTCAAACATCGGCTTTAGAAAATACTACTCGTGGAAAAAAAAATGGTTGGTTGAAAAATAGACCTTTTTTTAAAACTGGGAATTTTCTGGGGATTTTGGATAGACTATGCGCAGAAGCCATGATTTTCTCAGTTTGACATTGGCCGTTGTTGGGTCAACATCCGGTAGCTGTTATTTTCTTTTATAGTGTCGATGTCTGTGGGTCTGTGTTTTGTGTGTTTTAATAGTTAGGTGTGTGAAGTTTTAAGTGGGTGAATCAGAAGAGATTTAATGTATTTTACTATAACAATATTCTCGTCCACTCATTTGTTTTCCTCCTTTTCTTAACATAACAAGGCAAATCCTATCAATTTGACCTTTTGTTTTAAATCCATTTCAGAAATTAGTGCTAAGAAATGAGCATAGTAAAAAAAAAAAAAAAAAACAATTCCGAAAGTGATCTGTTTTCTACTTGAAATACACTTTGTTGCTGATCCGTCGCTACCAACTTTTTGTTAATATTATGAAAATTATATGTTATAAATTTAATCTTCATTTAGTTTCTCCCGCTAACTAAATGGATGGAGAAAAAGCTTGACAACAACTACACAAGAATGCTGCGAGCAATTTTAAACAAGTGCTGGAGGCAACACACTACAAAGCAGCAGCTGTACAGTCACCCACCTCCCATCACGAAAACTATCAAAGTTAGACGAACCAAACACGCAGGACACAGCTGGAGAAGCAGGGACGAGTGTATGTGATGTTCCTCTACCGACTCCCTCATATGGCCAGGAAAAAACAGGGCGACCAGCCCGAACCTATATACAGCAGCTCTGTGAGGATATGGGATGTAGCCCTGAGGACCAGCCAGAAGCGATGAACGATAGGGAGGAGTGGCGAAAGAGGGTCAGGGATATTCGTGTTGGTGGCATGACATGATGATGACGAAGTCATCTTACAGTCATGAATTGTAATAAAACTGAAATTCAGATGAGTTTTTTCTTTTTTTTTTAAAGGTGTGTTTAAGCTGAAAACTTCTTTATCAGATGAGCACAACACTGTTGTTTAAAGTAAAAGGGCCTGTTGCGGAGCAGATAAGCATGTCGACCCCGCAAATGATTTAAGTTTAAGCATGCGATTAATGACAATGAAGGAAACAAAGGCGAGGTAACAAATATAACAAAGATGACAATTTATTGTCGTGTTTACAAGCGCGTGTGTAAAGTCCGTGGCAGTTGTCTTTGTCTTCAGCTAGATGGGTGATGTCGGCAGCTGGTATGGTCGAGTCGAAGAGAAGCGGCAAGATGATTGTTGCTGGTAGCCAATGTGGGTCAAGTCGTAGGATGCAACTGGATGATCGTTGCGGGAAGCTGAGGTCGGTCGAGTTGTTGAAGTTCAGCTGGACGATCGGTGCGGGAAGCTGAGGTGGGTCAAGTCGGTGAATACAGCTGGACGATCGTTGTAGTTAGTACAGCGAGTCGCAGGAGGGCTAGTTGTTTCAATGCTAGGGCATTCCGTGCAGCGCGTCATACGAGTACTGGATGCTGCATTGCTGGGCTTTGCTGTGTCAAATCTGTGCGGACGTAACGATGATAGTTGCTATGGCTTTGCTGTGCCAAAGCTGTGTGGACGTATCAAGACGTTAGCTATGGCTGTTCCACGTCAAAGATGTGCGGACGTATTGGGACGGTAGCTATGGCTGTACCACGCCAAAGCAGTTCGGGTGTATCAGAGACGGTAGCTATGGCTGTTTTGCGCCAAAGCTGTGTGGACGTATCGGAGACGATAGCTATGGCTTTGCCAAAGCTGTGCAGACGTATCAGGACGGTAGCTATGGCTGTGTTGCGCCAAAGCTGTATGGACGTGTCGGAGGCGGTAGCTATGGCTTTGCTGTGCCAAAGCCGTGCGGACGTATCGGACGGTAGCTAAGGCTGTTCCGCACCAAAGCTGTTCGGGCGTATCAGAGACGGTAGCCATGAGCGGTATCTTAGTGCTGCGCAGATAGTGAAGCGGTAGCTAAAGGCTAACCCGTGCCTTTAGTGCTGCGCAGCAAAACAGACAAGCGGAAACGACTGAATGGTTAGAGTCTTCTTCGTGTTTGCCTTCGGACTGTCTACTTCGATGAGGGGTTAAGGACCGTCAGAGATACTCTTAAAAGGACCTTTTGTGCATATCGATGTTATGGGAAGGCGAATGCAACCACTAAATGTAGGATTCGACCTTACGGAGTCCACTCTGAGAGCGGTTCCTGAGGGCGTCCGAGGACTATTTGCCAATGTCTCCTACCAGACAGGACTTGACACAATGTCAAAAGCCCAAAGGCCGATTAAAGTGGGGATAAAGGGGAGGGGAAGGGCGGGAGCGAGCCGAGGCTCGAACCCTGCTAGTCTGCGCAGCTCATTGAACCACTAAGTGCACTATGGGTCAAATGAGGCAAGCAGTTTCACGACCCCAAATGTGGGTCCGGGCACGTACGCCGGTTGACAGCTTGAACTAGACAGCAAGGAGGTCCGCGAGGACCTCCAAATTTTTCCGTCGCAGAAGCCTTTTTTGTATAAAGGGGACGCAGCGCCACTCTGCCAAGTTGTGTGAATAGAAAGTTCTTCAATAAAAATGGACGTAAAGATAAGTTACTTCTTTAGCCTGATATAGTCTAGCGAAGAAATCAATTCCATTCTTAGAGCATTGTTTCTAGCAGAAGTGTACTGTAATTATCATTAATTTTAATTTATCCCCCTTTTTTACTGTAACGGGAGGTCAAGGTCGTAAAAAGGGGTTCGTCATTTCCGATCGTAACCGGATGTTGTTATTCTAGGGCGAGCGAGTAAACCGATGTGTTAACCTAAGTGAACAGGTCGCGACAGGCCCTAATTTTAAAAATTAGGTGAGTTTTGATATTAAATAGAATTTTGATAAACTAAACTTTTAAGACAACATATTAATTTTTTTTTTAAATCATGACGAGAATACTTTTCCGAAATCGCTGCGTGATCAATCGCAGAAATAGTATCTAATCAGAGTAAAATAATAATAACAATAATAATGATAATAATAATAACAAGCGGTATATGCACAACCCAGCATCTGTCCTAGAAAATGATACGCATAGAATCCTGTGGGACTTTGACATACACACGGATCACCTAATCTCAGCCAGAAGACCAGACCTAATAATAATCAACAAAATAAAGAGAACTTGTAAAATTGTAGACTTTGCTCTCCCAGCTGACTACTGAATAAAACTGAAAGAATGTAAAAAGAAGGATAAGTACCTCGACCTTGCTAAAGAATTGAAAAAAACTATGGAACATGCTAGTGACAATTATACCAATTGTAATTGGTGCGTTTGAAACAATAACTAAAGGATTACTAAAGGGACTGGAGGACTTGGAAGTTGGCGGACGAGTGGAGACCATCCAAACAACTACATTATTGAGAACGGTCAGAATACTAAGAAGAGTCCTGGAAACTTGAGGACACTTGCTGTCACTGAAACTTCAGTTAAAAACCATCAGCTAGCACTGATGAAATGGAAAGAAAATTTCGTATTCTGGTTTGGCGCGCAATTTAATTCGATGCACAATTTCAACCAATCAGGATGACCTATCCTATTCAGTCCGGATCTTTTTCCCGGGCACCAGAAATTGGGTAGGCTGCCAAACACTCCCTCTTTAGCTGGACAACGCCGCCAAGTGCAGACGTCACACTGGCCGTTTCTTCAATAGCAGCAACAGCATGGACACATGAGGGAGCCTATCTAATTTATGGATTCCTTGGAGGGAATCCCAGTTGAATATAAATTAGATACATTCAACATGCCTCGCACAGGCACAACTTTATGTCACCCCCAAAATTGGCTATGTCGATTCGACGCACAATTAAGCTCTCGACACCTATCTCTCAATTCACCTCTGGGCCACTTTAATGGAGACAATGCACACTCTCCACCAGACGCACGAAATTCACGGTGACTCCAAAGTTAAATTCCTCCAACGGCAACATGGCTTTCGCTAAACTCGGCGAACACAATCC
Source organism: Sepioteuthis lessoniana (assembly GCA_963585895.1). Lineage (NCBI taxonomy): Eukaryota > Metazoa > Mollusca > Cephalopoda > Myopsida > Loliginidae > Sepioteuthis > Sepioteuthis lessoniana. The sequence goes on along the minus strand of CAUZXS010002402.1, from coordinate 102,094 downwards.
CTCGCACGTCCGACGACACACGCTGCCATCTCAACCTTCTCAACTTCTCATAACTCAATTTCGTCTCTATACTTACAACCTCGCCTACGAGACTTGCAGCACAAACACAAACTACATTCTCCATGCTGCAAATAAAAACTATTCCTAAAAACACATTTCGACTATCGGCATCTTACTTCATCATCTCTCTTTTATATACCTAACAACAATTCGCGAGGGAATTACACACTTAGCGAGGAAACAACACAATGTAAACACACATACATTACAACCATCTTCCTCGCTAAACACGTTACAACCATTTCGCGCTAAACACGTTACAACCATTCCTCGGTAAACACGTTACAACCATCTTCCTCGCTAAACACGTTACAACCATTCCTCGCCAACAACAAAACCTCCGGCTAAACTGATGTGAAAAACTCTAACGCAGTAAATAATAATAACATCATCATCATCATTGTTATTATTATTATTATTATTATTATTATTATTATTATTAACTGCTGCTGCTGCTGCTTCTGCTGCTGGCTGCTGCTACAATCTTAATCACATACTGCATTAAAAAAACTAACGTTCAGAAGTACCTCTTTTTTTTTTATAAAACTTTTTTCTTCTTTGCGAACAAAATTAAAACTATATATTCATAACAATATTTTTTCTTTTCTTTTTTTGTTTTTGTTTAGGTTTGTACTATCTGTAAAAATGATTTTTTTTTCATAGCTTTGTCTCTTGCAAAGGCGAGGAAGAAAAAAATAGCTCCTTTTAATTGTCCGATTTTCAGATCTTCAAACAAATCGTAATTTATCTCGTAGAACTGATTCAAAAAACAAAATGAGGTTTTAATTTTCTGCATTTTTATCATCTCGAAAATTAAACATTATTCAACCAAAATTTTTTTTAAAAAATCCGAATTTTAATGTTGTAGTACAAATGAGTGTTTGATTTTAATAAGACATATTTTATTTATAAATCTTCGTTTACTTGACTAGATCACTTTCATCGATAATCCAACCAGAAATGAAATCAGGGAAACAAAACAAAATTCAAACTTTGACCTTTTTTTTTCTTGAGTCGGAAGGTGGAATAAACTAGAAAAATAATCCTTTTTAGATAAATATTTTGACAGTAATTAATCCATCAATTATTTGAACACGAATATTTGACTCCGATTGATTTGTTGTTTTGATAATCGAATATCAAGACTTGTAATGATGCAGCATTGTTGGCTGGGACGATTTTAAAAGCACAATACACAGCAAACACGAAACTTTGTTTATTTTTAAGTGTTTTTTTTAATGTTAGGATCAATTGTTTTAAAAAAGTTTTTTCAGATAAAAAGTAACATTTTTTTAGATGAAATGTTGTTAAAATCTATTGTGGTAGATTTTTGTAATTACGTTTTTGTGTTGATCGTAATTTTTTCTTAAAATGCCTACCAAAAAAAAAAAAAAGACCTTAACGAGTAAAAAAATTGTCCGCTTCCCAGCCTTTGGCTGGACCGTCTGGCATTCGTGCCGGATGGGTGATCGAAATCAATGGCAGATTCGAAGCCGAAAGGCCCCCAACTTTGGCTTGGCCACCTTCGGGTGGGCGAGCTGCAACTTCTGTCCCCTAAGTATGGCACTAGACCTTGATGTCTACTTCAAGCCATAACCCGGCATACGTGCCCGGATCCAAATTTGAATTCGTGAAACTGCTTGCCTCATTAGACCCACATTGCACTTAGTGGGTCGATGAACAGCACAGACCAGCAGGGTTCGAGTTTCGGCTCGTTCCCGACCTTCCCTCCCCTTTATCCCCACTTTAATCGGCCCTCTGGCTTTTAACCTTGTATCAAGTCCTGTCTGGTGGGAGGCAGCGACAAATATCGCTTCTCGGCCTTTTGGTTGGGCCGTCTGGCATTCGTGCCGGATGGGAGATCGATCAATGTCAGATTCGAGGCCGAAAGTCCCCCCCCCCCGCTTCGGCTGGACCACCTTCGGGTGGGCGAGCTGCTTTTTTTGACTCCTATGCACCCTTTGTATAGCACTAGACCTCACGGTCTAGTTCAAGCTATATTCTAGCATACGTGCCCAGATCTAGATTTAGATCCGTGATACTGCTTGACTCATTAAATGCCACTGACTCGATTTGAAGAGTGCTGGCCTCTTCCCTAGGAATCTCTTTCTGAACTCCCTTAAAACCTCAACATAGTAACTCTAACCCTAATCCTTAGGCCAATCAACTCTAGTGTATTGACTTCCTTACTCATCCTACACCTCTCATCATCCCTCACAGACTCCCCGCCTTCCTTGAATCTTTTATGCCACTCAAAACTGATACTCAATTGATGTAAGATGGTCCAAAAGCAGTCTGGAGCATTCCATACACTTCTGTGGCATTTTTTCCAAGTTTAAGATAGAATCTTATAGCATATCATTCTTCCAAAGTGTCAGATTGCATTTTTGAAATTCACCAGCTGAAGTTGAAATCATAAAAATTGGTCAGTCATCTCATAAGATATATGGCAATAACATACTGAATTTTCAAGTGTCGACGACAATTTTATATGCCTGTACAAAAAAGTCCGGAAACTTATTGAATGCTGCACGTATGTATCCTGTGAAGGCAACGTTTTAGGGCAATGTGGCACTGAAAGTTGGATAGAAAAAAAGAGACTGTATCTCAAAAGTCTCTCTTTTCTTACAAATTGATATCTGATGAATAAACTGCCAAATAAGAGTAAGGAGGTGCCTATAGTTGTAGAAATTGGTTAAGAACTCTCGTGAAACCATCTAATGCATGGTGTACAACACAATGGGGGGGGGTAAGAATTGTGATCGGTATACAATCACCAAGTTTATGCTTGATGGGATACCACATGTTTTGGACATGAGTGCATGATCCATTCATTTGATGAAGATAACAAGCCTTGAAAACGTAAGAGATGAAAATGAATTGACATCAGTATCAAAATCCCAAAGGATGCACATGTAATAACATCGGTCGAGATCATTTATAATGGATGTTACCGGCTATGACAGAATGCACCTTTTGTAGTATATAAAATTAGATATATGTTTGCATATTTATGTGTGGTTGAGAGTTGATCGTGGGAATATATATATATAAAGAGACAAATACTAAGGGACATATGCAGATAGGGAGATTGCAATATATGGAAAAACATTTTTATTGGAATCGCAAGGGCCCTTTCATCTGACATTTGTCAAGCGACAATATCAGAAGTCGTTTAAAACAATGGAAATAGAATTAATTAAAAAGGGAATGAGAATGAGAGCAAGACCAAGGAGGAGGGAAAAAAATTAAAAACTTCCCCGAGTCTAGTAACAATTGTCTCCCCATAAATTTAAGGAGTGCTTAGGATTTTGCTTGCTCAGAGTTAGCCTATAAAATAGAATGTAAAGGGCCTCCAGGACAACTAAATGTTATTTTGTCCGGGCTCAATGCTTGGAGCTGGGATTGAAACCTGGCTGACTTAACGGTAGCCGGATTTTCTATCACACAGCCATTAGCAAACTCAGCATAAACGAAGGAATTTTAATGCATATGTATCACTTTTTGTTTACATAATTACGCTTAATGGCTACCGAGCACACACACACACACACACACACACACACACACACACACACACACACACACACACACACATATATATATATATATATATATGTATATATATATATATATCTTTTGAAGATGGGCGTTCTCATAAAACTTTTCCGACTTGTTTACTGTCAGTGAACGTGACAAACTTTTAGTCTCGACCCTTTTACGTACACCTATTACCCGGACAACGCCAAGCGTATTGCTGGTATATGGTCGAATAATATTTTATTTCGAGATGTCATTCAATCACAAGCGAACAGGGAAAACTATAACACAGATTTCCGAACAAGCCGAAAATGAAGACAACACAAAATGCACAACTTAGAATACAAATTATTTTATTATCAACCACAAAAAAATAAAGGCATATATGCGAAGTAAAATAGTCTTAGTGACAAAAATAAAAATGCTTATATTTTTACAATTTGGGGACAATTCACCGAGAATTTTTCTTGTGATGATGTGTGAAAAAAAACTTTTTTTTTAATGTTTTTTGTGTGCATTAGGAATGGGGTAAGCAAAAAGTAAAATAACATTAGAAAGAAAGCTTTTTTTACTTCTCTCTCTCCTTTTCTTTTATCACCTTTTTTATATTTAATATGTCTCTCTCTTTTTTTTTCTCCTGGTGTCGCATTTCACCAACAGTTAATTTTTCTTTCTTTTTTTCTTTCTTTCTGGGTACTTCTTCAAATCGTTTCTTGTCTGGTTTTTCTCGTGGTCAGTAGACGACCAAAATATTCACACGGTTCTTAGCCCTTTTCTGGCAGCCTTTTATTCTTTCCATATAAACTGGCCTGGGAAAGGCAGTTTACTCTTTGCATCACAGACAGGTCTGTCTGTTAGGGGATCTCTTGGCAAACTGACTTGTGTGATTTTTTCCTCTTTGCAGATTCGACCTTTTTGCTGCCTTGTATCACATGGGCTTCTTGGCCAATCGGCATTCAGCCTTTAAATTGGTCGCTTGTTGCTAGGAGCTGCTCGCCAGTTCATACACCCATATTAGGGAAACTTGACCGTCAATCGGTCAGCACGCAACCTTGACCCAATTGAACTGTTCAGACTTCTCGTTTACTTCTGCTGGGAGAGAGAGATAGATAGATAGATAGAGAGAGAGAGAGAGAGAGAGAGAGAGAGAGAGAGAGAGAGAGAGAGAGAGAGAGAATATTCATGAGTAAAATATGAATTTGACAATCCTCAGGGTCTAAATTCATAACAGTGGTTAAACTGAAAAACTGTCTTTTTTTGGTTTCATATTCTGACCGCGAAATTTTTTACCCAACCCAAATCATGTGGTTTAGTGCTATCAATACTGAGTGACCATATCCAAGGAAACACTGTTGAAAAAGACTTTAAAGAAAGGAATAGTTCGTTGCTTACAACATCGAGCAAAAACCATTAGTAGCGATACTGATGCATATCAAGAAAAAAATATTAGTCTGAGACACAACCTCCATCGTAACAACTACCCAGAGCGCATAACATCGGCTCCAAGAAACCTAGATAGGAGGTTGGAGGATAATACCCGAAAACTCACCACAGTATGTCTGCCCTATGTCAAAGGACTAGCCGAAAGAATCCAAAAGATATGTAGTCCATATGACATCAGGACAGTATTCACAAGTGTTTCAACTCTCCGGAGGTATCTCTTCCGGGTCAAGCCACCAACGGAATTCAACATAACCAAGAACTGTGTTTACTCCATCCCTTGCAGTTGTGGAAAAATATACAAAGATGAGACAGGTCGCCCACTAAAAGTAAGGCTAGAAGAACACCAGAAAGCAGTAATACGGGCGAGATTAAAAAGTCGAATACGGCGGACCATATATGGAAGGAAAAGGGAAATCATGTGCCCTTATGGGATAAAGTTGAAATAATTGATAGGGCTGGACATTGGAGGATTAGACGCCTTAAGGAAACAGCATATATGTTGGGCTACAATGACCTGCTGAGTAGACCAAGTATAGAATTGAATACAATATGGGAACCGATAATTAAGAAGGCTGGATGATAAAGAAGAAAAAAACTGAATATGAGCACAGGTAAAAAATTATATATAATAGTAGTAATTCTAGTCAAGTAAGAACATTAAGCTTATAAGTCCCAAAAATTCACTCTGAATTGACCTGCTGGACACATGGCGTAACGGTTATAGGTGATGGTTCCCTAATCATCTGGAGGTTGCAGGTTGCAGGTTCAATACAGGAATACTTAACACTTGTACCCGGTTATGGCTAACGGAATCAGAACAGGTGACCCGTGGTTTCAAGAAAGGACGTAGTTCGAAGTTCCGTGAAGGTCCCCGAGTTCGATAAACATCTGCAGAAGGCCGAAGGTCATATCGGCCGAAACGAAATAACAATAAAGATGAAGACAATAGTTCGAAAACCCTTAAAGATAAAAGTAAAGTTGGTGACCCGAAGGCTGCTTTTTCAATAGCTACCACATCGAGGCGTAGGGGGGGGCACTACTCCATTCCCTGGATTGCTCCACTTTACCTTAGTGCAAAGCAAGGCGGCATCAAGTACCATTTTTTGAGTCTTTGGTATGACCAGTGGCGAACACTCATTACGCCCTGTGACGAGAAAACTAATATTACACTTTAATAAACAAAATGCAACAAACGGGACCACAAGCTCAGATAATGCTATCAAACACCAAAATATTTGACAATATATGTATATATATATACAAAAACAGTGAAACTTTCAGTTAAAATCTTAACCAGTTGACCTTTTAAACCTTAACAACAGTTAATTTAAGACTTGGTGGTGGTGGTGGTGGGATTCTTATAATATTGGGTCAAATTGCTGATGAAGCAGTTATCATTTCTTTGTCAATCACTTTCAAATTTTCTCTTGTCTTTCTCCTGATATTTGTCCAAGTCGAGAAACCAGATTTACTAAGTGAAGTTGAAAACTGAAGCAAAATTATTAAAGCTTTTCTGGATTTTCTTGGATTCTGCATTGAAATTTAAATCAAAAAGCAATCTAATTCCACTTGTACGTATTTAAGACTTAGACATCAATGATTCCTCAATTCAACAATTTTTTCTGTTTTTCTCTGATATAATTCGAATTCTTCAGATCTTATGAAGGGGCGTACCTTTAATGTAGTCCACAAACAAAACTTGCCGTTTCCAAAAGTTTCTAAGGGAGATAATTTATTCACTGTAACAAATTTACTTCCCTTTAATTGTAAAGTTATGTGCAATCATTTTTTTTTGTTCCCGTTTTACCTGATATAATTTTTTTGGTCCTGATGAAAATTCTGATTGATTACTCAATGTTTGTGGTTTAAAAAATACAGAAATAAATCTATTCAATCATTTATAATTTGGAGATGATATATTTCAATAATTAATTCGCAGCGATTTAGTAACTCCAGCTGGTTAGAAAGAATTTTTATTCTCTATGAATTTAACTGAACATCAATAGGACAAGAATAATTTTTAAGAAATTGGATCAAGTTTTTAAAATAAAAATAGATTGAAATTTTATTTCTTATGTAAAACTCATAAATAAAAAAACCCTCAGAAAATTAGTCAATGCATTTTAATAGCAAAAGTCACTGTTAACAAAATTCATCGATTAAAAAAAAAATTTTTACTATATAAAAAACATTTCCATTTTTTTATCATCCAAATCATATCAATACATTTTCATTTTCATTGGCAACTTCATCTTTGTAATAAAAATTATTGTCTCAGCATAATTGTAATAACATTATTTCATATATTTGTATACTCGTTAAAATTTAAATGTAATAATTAATAATACTAGTATCATCATCATCAACAACAACAACAACAACAATAATGATAATCTCTTATCTTGTCGTGCCATCAGCACGGATATCCCTGATCCTCTCTTGCTACCTCTCCCAATCGTTCATCGCTTCTGGCAGGTCCTCGGGACTACATCCCGTATCCTCACAGAGCTGCTGTATGTAGGTTCGAGCTGGTCGCCCTGCTTTTGCTCGGCCATGTGAGGGTGTCCATAGGAGTACATCACTTATGAGCTCGTCTCTGCTTCTCCAGCATTGTCCTGCGTGTCTGGTTTATCTAATTTTGATAGTTATCATGATGGGTGCTAGGTGGCCGTATAGCTGTTGCTTTGTGGGGTGTTGACCCCAGCACTTGTTCAATATTGTTCGCAGCATTCTTGTGTATTTGCCCTCAAGCTTTTTCTCCATCCGTTTTGTTAGCGTCCATGTAGTGCATCCATATAGCAGTATTGACACGACCGCTGCTTGGAAGAAACTGCGTTTCTTTTTATCGGTCAGATCTGACTTCCATATGACCGATAGCCTGTTGATAGCTGTCCATGCCTTTGTTAGTCGCGTGTCGATGTCTGTGCCGGTTGATGAGACACTGCTTCTAGGTGAACTTGTCTACTAGTTTCTGAGAGCTACCGTTTAGTGTGGAAATGTCACCTGTTTGATTAAAGGACATGTATCTCGTTTTGTGTGCATTGACATAGAGGCCAATGTCTGTGGCGGCTCGTTCCAGACTATGCAATAGGGTTTCAGCCCTGGCGGGTGCATTTGCCAGAAGCGCTATGCCATCGTCGTGGTGGTCGTCGGTTATTGTTTTTGCAGGATACCTTCTACTTCTTTCTTTTGTTAGCTTGAAACCGTTTTCTTGGATTTATCAATAGATGTTCTAAGCACGTATGCTAGACAGATGATAATGAGGTATGGGGCTAGTGTGTCTCCTTGCAGTTCTCCTGCTACAATGTCTAAGTAGTCTGTGTCTCCATCCGGAGAACGTACTTTCACTTTGGTGTTTCTATAGAGAATCTTTATGGCTGCGACGGTTTCTTTTGGTATTTATTCCATATTCCCTCTGTAAATGGAATCAAAGGCTTTGGTAAAGTTGACAAATAATATAGTCGCCTGTAGGTTTTTACAGCTAAATGAAAGGATAAAGAGGATGAAAGACGAAAGAAAAGAAAAAACACAAGAACAAAAAACAACAACAACAAAAAAAAAAACAATTTCACTTTTGAGTGAGTGAAATCAATCAATCTGATCTCCAAACTGGCACCTACACTTTGATCCGTTATTGCTGAAACTTTTGAGAGCAGCCACATGAATCTTTTTTCTTTTTTTTTTTTTTATTTGCATAATTTTTTTCTTTTCTTTATCTTTTTCTTTTTAAAATCATTGTTTTTCAGTTATTGTTGTCGTGGTTGTTATTTTTGCTGCCGCTATAATTATTATTCATATTAGTATCATTATTATTATTCACTCATTAGAGCTTTTCACATCAGCAATAGCCGATGGTTTTTCACTGAAGTCTGAGTGACAGCAAGTCTCCTCAAGTCTCCAGGACTCTTCTTAGTATTCTGGCAGTTCTCAACAATGCTGTCGTTTGGATGGTCTCAACTCGTCTGCCAACCTCCAAGTCCTCTACTCCCTTTAGTAATCCCTTAGTTACTGTTCCAAACGCACCAATTACAATTGGTATAATTGTCACCTGCATGTTCCACAGTTTTTTCAGTTCCCTAGCAAGGTCGAGGTAGTTATCCTTCTTTTCACATTCTTTCAGTTTTATTCTGTGGTCAGCCAGGACAGCAAAGTCGACTATTTTGCAAGTTCCCTTTTTTTTTTTGTTGATTATTATTAAGTCTGGTCTCCTGGCCGGGATTAGGTGATCCGTTTGTATATCAAAGTCCCATTGGAGTTTATGCGAGTCATTTTTTAGAACAGGTGTTGGGTTGTGCATATACCATTTGTTAGTATGGTCGAATTTAAATTTCTTACACATATCCCAGTGAATCACCTTACCGACCCAGTCCTGTCTCGCCTTATACTCCTGCTGTGCTAATTTGATTGATGGTTTCATCTCTGTCACCACATAGCCTGCATTTGCTATTTTGTTGTGTCTTATCTATTCTCGCTTTGATATGATTCGTTCTTATGGCGTTATCCTGTGCCGCTATTAGGAGAGATTCTGTTTCTCTCATAAAGTTTCCTTTTCTTAGCCATGTCCAAGTTTTGTCATGTGAGATATTGTTTATTAGTCGTTTAAAGCGGCCATAGAGTTGTTTTCCTTCCCATTTTTATTTCCTAGTTATTGTCATTGTGTTGTTCATAGTATTCTCAATTTCGTGTCTGGTGACTGTAATGCGTCCTCCTTCGTGTTTTTGTATATAGTTTTCGAGTCGATGTATGGATGTGTCAACACTGTCTTCAGTGCTGGCAAGTCCTCTTCCTCCCTCTTTTCTAGATACATATAGTCTGTCAATGTCGTCTCTGGGATGCAATGCCTTATGCATTGTCATTAGTTTTCTTGTCCTTTGGTCCATTTGTTTAAGTTCCTCTCGGGTCCACTTAAGAAAGGGTCCGGAATATCTAACGAGAGGTACAGCCCAAGTATTTATTCCTTTGATGAGATTTCTGCTGTTGAGTTTTGTCTCAAGTAGTTTTCTAGTTCTTCTGAGGTATTCTTTCTGGATTTTTTTCTTTCATTTCTGCTTGTTTGATGGTGTCAGCTTCCAAGATGCCCAAGTATTTGTAGGTTTCGTTTTCTGCGAGTGTTTTTATCTTATCCTTGTTTGGTAGTTCCATCCCGTCAGTTAGATGTCATTTGCCACTTTTCATTACAAGCATTGCACACTTTTCTATGCCAAATTCTATTCCTATGTCCCGGCTGTATATTCTAACTATGTGTATTAGGGTTTCCAGTTCTTTTTCATTTTTTGCCAAAAGTTTGATGTCGTCCATGTTCATTAAATGATTAACTTTTTCCTGTGATCTGCCGAGTTTGTATCCGGCTGTGCATTTTCTGAGTACGTGGTTAAGTGGCATCATGGCAATTATGAATAGTTATGGCAATTATGAAATTCACCAGCTGTGACAATCAGGCCTTAGTAGGGTGTATTCCAATTGCTACTGTAGCTGTTCATTTGAAGTTGAAATCATAAAAATTGGTCAGTCATCTCATAAGATGTATAGCAATAACATACTGAATTGTCAAGAGTCTACAATAATTTGAAATGCCTGTACAAAAAAAGTCTGGAAACTTATTGAAGGCACCTCATAACATGGCAACATTTAATGTTAAGACTTTAAATACAGTAATCAAGTTACCTGAGCTGATACTGTCTGCAGCCAAGCATGATATAAAGATCATATACATACAAGAACATAGATACTACCATAGTGAACTAGAAATAAATATAATCACAATGCTGATAAATGATGGACATTTGCCTTTTCATCTGCATGGAAAAACTTTGTCAATTGTCCTATAGGAGGTGCAGGAATGCTTCTCAGTTCTCATGACTTAAAATAAAAAATTAGCATAGAGAAAATACAATCAAGAATGATATTTGCTTCATTTAATGGCAACCCAATCATCTCTTGCTACAGTCCCACCAATGCTAGTGATGAAACAGATATCATCACTTTCTAAAATAAGCTATCTTCCCTTGTCTGATGCTCAACATTCTAATCATCAATGGAGACATGAATGCTCAAATAGCCAAAGATGAAAATAATAAATTTTGTTTACACAAATCATCAAACAGAAACGGGAAATATCAAGCAGATTTTACATCCGAGAACAGGATAGGATGCCTTAATATTAAATTCAAAAAAACGAGGGAAAACTATGAACCTATATCAACCCAAATAACACTAAAGCACAGTTAGATTATATATTCATAAACAAGAAAAGGATACATAGTGCTGCGAACTGTGAGGCATATTCCTCATTTGAAGGCATATCTTCTGATCACAAGCAAAGATACATCTGAGTTTATGCAGAAATTATAAACAAACAGTGAAAAACTACATATTATGACTGGTCCTCACTTAACCAACAGAGATATTAGCAATAAATATACAGTAACTGTAAGAAACAAATTCAGGACTTCAGGAGATATGTGAAACGCATACACCTAATGACGAATATGAAAACTTTGTCACTGCCCACATGAAAGCACCAGCAGAGTGCATACCAAGAAAACCAAGAGCCAAATGTAGAGTTCCATGGGAGTCACTAGGACTTAAGAAAAAAACAAGAGAACATGAAAATAGCATCTTTACTTAATAAAAGAAACCTAACAAATGCCAACATGCAGAAACTTAAGAAAGTCCAGAGAGAACTAACTTAAACATACCAAAAAGAACACGAATACATTCAAGGTCAAATCAATAAAATCAGAAACTTAGTAGAAGATAGACAATCATGAATAGTAAGGCAGACAGTAAATGAAGAGTTACAAGAGAGAGAGGACGCTGAGAGCAAAACTAAAAGCTGCCAGTCAGAAAGAAAGAACAGAGATGGGGAATGAACATTTCAAGAATCTGCTTGGATACTCCCCTAAAGTCACTGATAAACCTATCACAAAAATTATTAATTGATAACTAGACATCAAACTAGCACAGTTTATGAAGGAAGAACTTAACATAGTACTGACAAAAATTAAAAACAGGAAGGCTACAGGACTCAAAATACCTCAAGCACTATGGAAGACAGGGAATTTGATGACATACTTCTTCGATTATGTGACACTGTCTATAAACAAAATACAATAGAGAAATGGACAAAAAGGTTGCATTCTCTCCTTTCCCAAGAAAAATGACTTTGAAATTGCAAAGAACTACAAAAGCATAACTCTTACTGCTATAGTTGCTCAGGTTTATTATGCTCTGCTTATCAACCATATCAAACCTGAAATCAAGAAAATTCTTAGGAAAAATCAGAATAGTTGTTGAACCAATCAATCTACAACTTCATAGATTCTGACTATTCAGCAAATCATTGAAGGAGTACATGCAAATTATTTGGAGGCAACACTATTGTTTGTAAATATCTCTAAGACATTGATTCCATACACAGGAGATAGAGCAAAAACTACAAGCATATATTTTCCCCCAAAAAACTGTTACAGTGATAATGCTGCTTTATAAAAACACAAAAGCAATGGTTTGCTCTCCTGATGGCAACACTGACTTTTTGACATTGTCACTGGAGTTTTGCAAGAAGATACAATAGCACTATATATGTTTATAATTTGCCTAGACTACATACTTTGAATATTAATAGATCTAATAAAAGAAAATGATTTTACACTAAAAAGGCAAGAAGTAGACAATATCCTACAAAAACTATTAAAGATGCTGACTATGCAGATGATCTAGTGCTTCTTGCAAATACACCTGCTCAAAACTGCTTGAATTTCTCCGATCATTAAACTAACTAATATCAAAATATTCAATACTCTTATCAAAATGACAACCAAATTCTAGAAAAATTAAACAGGATCAAAAGAAAGTTTTGCAGTTATTGGGGTATTCAAAAAAAATTAAATCAAATGATGCCTTAAAAATAGATGGTTACATTGGCTTTCTGGAATAAGACACCAGCCCCACAAAAGAAAAACCCCAATGAAAAGCCTATAAGGTAATGGTAGCACCACACATTAAGCAGCAGCATGCACAAACCAGAAAGTCCTAGAAAATGAAATCCATAAAATTCTCTGGATTGGATGTGTTTGTATATCAAAAGATAAAAATGGATCACCCAATCCCTGCTAGGCCGAGTGTTAATTAACTAGAAAAAAACATGGATTTTGCTGTTCCAACAAAACTTAGAGTGGAAATACAAGAAAACAAAGACAAATACTTGGAGCTTGCCAGAGAGCTGAAAAGGCAGTGAAACATAAAGTTAGAACAGTCCCTAAAAGCTTGGAAAATAGACTGGAGGAATTTGAAATCAGAGACTAAACAGACCAGAGCATTGTTAAGAATTGACTAAACTACTCAGAAGAATCTTGGAGACCTTAGGAGGCTTGTTGTCACTCAGACTCTTCAGGGAAATACCACCAGTTAAAACTGATCTAAATAACTCACAAGGAGTGAAATTATAAAAATTAAAAAAAAAAAAAAAATGAATGTATAAGCAAACCAAGAGTAAATTTATTCTCACTATTACTGTAAGATTACCTCCTAGCATTTATTTGGAGTCTTGTTCTAAGGGCAGAGGTCAATGCTGTTAAAAAAGAGCTGTCAGCAAGATGAAAACTAAGTGACATACAAAAACTGGAGTTACAAGAAAGTCTTTGTTATTTGATCATGACAAAATAATAATTGCCCAGCAAGGATTTTATCAATATAAACAAGAAAAATGGAAGATATGTTACTAGTAACAAAGATTCAAACCTTAGGCATAAAAACACTTAATGACTGTATAATGTGTATGTTTCTGGAATTACTCTATAGAAACCAATACTCAAAATGGCCCAGTCAGCTGGAGGTGCAGAATATATCAACTGCACTTCTGCAGAGGGGTAAGACTCCCCCAACAAGTGTCCTAGATATGACACTAAACAATCTGATGGTGAGGCTCCAGTAATGCTGGAGCTTTGGGGAATGCAGAGTACCCCTTCATTGCCATCGCTCCCAGGTCCCCTCTGGCCCAGAGTGGTAGCACCTGATAGGGCCCTATCAATGGGTCAAATTGAACTAAACTTGAGTACTGATGCTAAACTGAATCATTTAAAACATTTAAAATGTCAAAATGGTTATTTTGACATTTAAACTGCATACGTATGTTAAACTGAGTTGTTTGGAATAGAACTGTTTATCTGTATAAAAATGGAATTGGCATTAAATAACCTACAATGATTGATATGCCATAAAACTAAACCAAAACAAACCAAATCAATACTCAAAAGAAAAAATTTATAGTTGAAAATGAATTCAGTTAAAGAATTTTTGCTATGGCATTATAATTCCTTGATAATAGGCAAAATCATTTTACTTCCCTGTGTTACCTGATAAATTCAAGATCTAAAAACTTGGCTCTGAAAATGTTAGCAGAGTATTCTATTTCAAAAATGGAAAAAATGCTTGATGTAATCTTTACAAACCACGGGATACAACATACACTTGAAGGTTGAAAAATATATTAGCTGAAGCGTATTCAAAATAAACAAATACGCAAAAAAAATTGTTTGAATTAGTTGCAATATTGAAATGTTTAAAACTTTTACTGTAATAATACTATGTACAGTCCCTTGCTTTTCTTTTTCAAAGAAAAAAACTTCCAGTGAATCACCTGAAGGAAATTAAAAGGTTTGCAATAATAAATTCAAATCTTAAGATAAGGGTACTTAGTAACAGTTGCGCGTAATAACTAAGAAATGATAGGAGAAAGATTTCCTTGAGGAAAGATTTTAGCCAAAATAGGCCACCTGTTTTCTCATAATAAGTGCAGTATCATACAGAAATTTGTTTCAGAATATTAAAAAGTATACAGAAGAAATGATCCGAATAAAGCAAGAATCTTTTCTCTACTAAAATCTGTCCAAAACAAATAATAGAATTACTAAATTTAGTAGCTTCAAAGATTTCATTGCATTAAAAGTTTAATTTCATTATCAATTTTTACAAAAATTCTATTCAGAATTTAAATTATTATGAACACAATGAAATTAATTCTGTCAAATATCAAGATTTCTTTTAAGAAAAAGCAATCAAAATTTGCCTCAATATAACCTTCAAAATTCAAAGATTTTTAAGACACTGAGGAAAATTTTAACTCTACTTCCACTTTATAGAATATGCTACCTCAGCTAAAAAAAGCTACAACCATTCAACTAATAAGCAACAAATTTACATAACTTATTTGAGATTTTTTAAAGACACTGATAAAATACAACTGATCTTAAAAAAGATATCTGATTTCATATTAAGAAAAAAAAGCATCTTTCATTTATAATGAAATTAGTAAGCCAGTTCATATAGTTTGGTAACAATGTCATATAAACTGAAAGCAATGTCCACATATGCATAGGAAATACATAGACTGCTTGTGACAGGTTATCAGCAATATGGAAATCTAATCTCAGATAAAATAAAACGAGAATTCTGCCAAGCTGTAGTCCTATCAGTACTACTGTATGGTTGCACCACTTTGACTCTAATGTATTAAAGATTAATTCGATAAGTAATGTTATTTTGCTTATTAATACTGATAATTATTATGTTACTACCTTTCAAATAAAACTTAAAATTTAACCTTGAATAATAAATTCAATTATTTGTTTTAAAGGGAAAAAAAGTAAATTTTATTAGTACCTTTATATATATATATATATATATATATATATATATATATATATATATATATATATATACAAAATGAAGTCATAACTAAAGTGAAGGTGCGTGGAGTAACGTTTTAGGAAATGGACATAGTGACCAGAGTTCAATTTCTGAAGAAAGCTGTTTGCATTTCACTTGTGCTAATGCCATAAGGAAAGATACCTCTTCTCCCCTCCTCCCCCAGCTATGAATAAATAGTGAGGCAGATTGGTTTCTTTAGCCTTGGCATGGCAACCAATCCAAGAGAAAGAAAACTGAATTCAAACCAGCATTACTCCATTGAAAAATTGACAGTGTTGCAGCTTGTCCGTGGTGGAGGGATTAGGTAAATAAACAAAGCTGAAGTGCCAAAAAATCAGAGGCTGCAGTACACTGGAAAGTTTTTCCCTCTCCAACTTGTATAAATGGATTCAGTTTGATAGCATGTGTGTATGATATAATAGGTAAAGGAGTAGTGTAGCTGTAACACCCATTGAACATGAATAAAATTTTCATTTTGATCATGTAAGAATTATTAGTAACTGGTCTGGATTTTTCAAAGTCAACAATAAAAAGAATATACAACAAGTTCATGTGTAAAAATGACTACATGAAACTAGATTCAGTCTGTCAACAGGGCCATGCCTCTATAACAGTACGGGGTGTGTTCTGTTCAAGCTTAAAAGGGCACTAATGAAGCTGGAATCTGTCTTCACAAGTAAGACATATACGGGTCTTGTCATAAACCAATGTTTCTATGTTTCTCGATATTGATGATTTGTTCCAAAAAGATAACACAACTTCTATTGTGCACTGGTAATACAAAACTGGTTTCAGGAAAACTTGGAGGATTTCCAGATATTCCATTAACACCCATCTCTCCCAACTCTCTAGATTTAAACTCCATAAACCAAATGGGAAAAACACCTCACTAAATTGCTTGCACTCACTTTAGATAAACACGACTTGGTTATAGAAAACCTTAGAATGGACCTTAATAGATATAGCCATACAACAACCCCAGCATTTTATAGACTCCATGCCATATCATGTAGGCACCATACACCTATTACTTAGCTGTCTTTATTTTTTGGCATTTCAGTTTATATAGATCTTTCATAAATCATATGAAAATCAGAGAGAGAGAGAGAGAGAGAGAGAGAGAGAGAGAGAGAGAGAGAGAGAGAGAGAGCGAGTTCTTAAGTAATTTTCCAATCAGTCTCATATACATCACATGCACCTGACTCATTTTCAAATATCATAGGTGTTTTTTTATCATCTCCTTCACTATCACATCCACCTATGCCACCACTGTAATATCCTAACTAACAAAAGGGAAATAACCTCTGATGCCACAGGGGTTACGGCCCCTACTATATCCGGGGGATTTGGTCAATAAAGGAATGTACCAGGCATAGCAGCAGATGTTTGTTCTACTTCTGTCTTTATTCATTATTGATCTTATCGATTTATCTTGGTAATAGTCCATACCTAGCAAGTAGCCATTCCCTCAGATATAAAGACTTTACAACCACCATCATCATTGTGTCACAGATGTCTCATAACTAAACAACTTATCTGACACAAATACTTCAGGTATAAAAATACCATCGACCGTGTTCAGGACTACATTTTTGACAAATGTGCCATACATTTATAGATAAGTTTTGATATAGTAATAATTAATTTGTAAAACAGACAAAAAAATGTGCAATTATTAGTGCATATGAAATGAGAATAATTAATTCAGTCAGAAAATGAATTCTTTTAAATTTAATTATTTTTTGGCCAAATCTATTTTATTAATAACCTTATCAAGTCTCTTCAAAACTGAATTTGTTATGCAATAATTCACTTTGATTCACGACTAAAATCCATTTTAATATCATTTACTTGAAATCTCCTGAAGTATCTCTAAGATGACAAAACACACACACTCATTCTTATATAGTAATTACAAACCAGAAAGATAACTGTTAATAAAAGCAAAGTGATAAAATAGTGAAAATTATTTATAAAGTCAATTAGAAGTCTACAAGGTTAGAATTTGTTGTCGATAACATCTAATATCTATTGGTATCATAAAATTATTTCAAATCTACGCTACCTATCTGTTTTCTACCTTATCTTGATAGCAACAGATCAAAATTCACAAAAGATGACTCATTTTCATGTAACATTTTACTCAGCATTGCCATTAATTGTTGAAGAGAAGATCAAATATAAACATTAATATGTTACTAAGAGTAAACAGAAAAGCAATCATAAAAATTCAAGTTTTCATTTAAAAATCATACACGTCATACTGTATACTGTTCACAGTATATTTTCATGTTTGTTCCTTTTAACTCTTCAGATATAACAATACTTTATTAGGAGACAGTGTCAGTCTTTTTTTAGATTCATTTTTCTTTAAAACAAGAGTATATATAATTGACCCAACTTTGATCCCAACTGCCTCAATTTTTTTCTTCCACTGCCATATTCCTCTTCCCCACAAACTCTTATTGAAATATAAATTTGGTAGTTTTCATAGGAATTTCGATATTTTTACATACTGTACCAGCTAATCAACTATTTAACAATATAACTAGCTTAAGTTTAACAGTTCAGTCCTAAGCTTATTCCCACAAAATGATAACCTTTGAAGTACAAGATAAATTTTGTTCTTCCAAACAATTCCTTTAGTCTATTAAATTATGGTATCTCTTCTTAAACCAACTTACACTAAGCCTAACAGTCTCATAATTAAAATGTCATTAATAAAAATAATTGAATTTAAAGTTTTTAATTTGAACCAAAGCAATTACATACAATTTATACGTAATATATACAGGTAACTATTATTCTGATTTATTTTTATTTGAAGAAATTTATTGGTAAAAAATGAGATTGTTCTTCAATTCTTCTTTAAAAATAATAATAATGTTGAATTAACATTGAAGTTTTAATGAGTTTGTTCCAGGTTTTTTTAAAATTACTTTCCATTTTGTCTGAATTTTTTGATCATGATATCAGGAATCATCTTTGTTTTTAATACCTGAAGTAGAAGAATATTGAATTAAATTTTTTTTTTTCGGGGGGAGGGATTGGGGGATTAGCAAGCAAAAGGTTTGTCTTTAAGGACACTCATATTCAGAAGAGACTTTTTAAAAAAAATTTTTAGTGTAAGATTTAATGTTAACTCAAACAGTAAAAATATGCTTTTCTTCTTTATTATAAAAATTATAAAATCTTTGATAAACCCTTTCAAGGAGCACACCGTCACTTCTTTTTTTTTTAACTTGAGAAAGAAAATATAGCATACAATGCTCTTTTATTTTAAATAAGGTAAAAATGTAACACCTCATATGTATTTAAAAAGTGTGCAGTTTACGAAGGCATTGTGAATGATCAAATATGTCAAAATTGGATTGTATCAAGGTGAAGGCGGCTACATTGAATAGATGTCAGCTCTACTATATAATCAAGTTACCTGAATTGATTTTTTCAATAAATTTTTAAAATAAAGCTGTAGTGTTGTTTTCTTTTGGACGACAATTTTATTGTTCCACCCTGTAAATATGTGTGTGTATATATATATATATATATATATATATATATATATATATACATATATATATATGTGTGTGTGTATATATATGTATATATATATATGTGTGGGTGTATATATATATATATATATATATATATTTATATATATATATATATATATATGTGTGTGTGTATATATGTATAAATATATATAAGCATGTGTGTATATCTACCATATGAAACTTAAAGTGTTCAAAATTTATGACAACTCTTGTTTTTAGTCTTGCTTCGTGTTCATGCACCCTCCCTTTCACCATGAAGACATTTTATCCATGTGGACTTATCCATTGTGTCAGTGGATTTTCCTTAAGTCTAATACATTACGAGCACAATTTTTGTTTCTCATAGAAGTGGTTATTACTAGTTATGGATTGACATGATAAATAACCAATCCATTTCAAAAAGGTCAGTTCTGTTTATACTCAATTGGTTTTATTTAGTAGCTATTCTTTACAATTGACGTTCCATTAACCAGAATCCACTATAGACTATATATGTATTTCATCTTTCTATATTTTCATACTGTTGGATTTATTTCCAGTTTTTCCCATATATATATATATATATATATATATATATATATATATATATATATATATGAGACGAAACGATCAATCAGATAATAAGCGAATGCAGCAAATTAGCACAGAAGGAGTATAAGGCGAGACACGACTAGGTTAGCAAGGTGGTCCACTGGGAAATGAGCAGGAAATTTCAATTCATCCATACAAAAAAATGGTATATGCACAACCCAGCACCTATCCTAGAAAATGACTTGCATAAACTCCTATGGGACTTTAACATACAAACAGATCACCTAATCCCAGCCAGAAGACCAGACCTCATAATAATCAAAAAAAAAAAAAGAGAATCTGCAAAATTGTAGACTTTGCAGAATAAATCTGAAGGAAAGTGAAAAGAAAGATAACTACCTCGACCTTGCTAGAGAATTGAAAAAGCTGTGGAACATGAAAGTAATGATTGTGCCAATTGTGATTGGTGCGTTAGGCACAATAACTAAAGGATTATTAAAGGGCCTGGAAGACTTGGAAGTTGGTGGACGGGTAGAGACTATCCAAACGACAGCATTGCTAAGAACAGCCAGAATCCTGAGACGAGTCCTGGAGACTTGAGGAGACTTGCTGTCACTCAAACTCCAGTGAAAAACCATCAGCTAACACTGATGTGAAAAAAGGAGTAAATAATAATACCAACATTCTTCCCTAGTATTCTTTTCTGCTATAAATAATCTTGAAACATTTCAAATTGTGTTCTGTCAAGTCTAGACTCCACCCAGCCACCTCCACCCCAATTCATTTCTAGTTTGTTTATTGACTGTTATTTGTTTACTAATTTAAAAGAAAGTCGAAGGATAAAATTTGCAATATAATAAGAATCAAAAGAATAAAATTTAATATGAAGGAAATGACACTAAAGCCAAATTTAGTATTTAACTGGGTAATGTTTTTAGAGGGTTTTAGCGTGTCATTTTAAACAGTAAGTTCAAACGTTAAGTTCTGCAGCTTTCTAGTTCAGATACAATAAAGTTTTTAAAAAGGAATTTTATACAAAGGAAATAATAAAAAAGGGACAGAAAAGATAAAATGTTGAGAATTTTAGTGTAATTTGTGGGAACTTATCTAAGAGATTGTCTGGGAAGCAAAGTTCTTTGAATTTGAGTATTTTTTCTTTTTAGTTTTCTTGAATTTTCTTTCAGTTGGTTTTATTTGGTAGAATCTAATAGTCGACTTTTGTTTAATTTTACTTTTATTTCTTGCGAAGCTTCTTGCATGTTAGAAATACTTATCGGCCATTCAAGAAGCGTGTGACGAAACCTTTCTGCTGGCTATATTTCCTACCTTAACGGTCTGGTCTCCGAATTCGTACTGAGGGACCCAATAGAACTTCTTAACCAATAGTTGGAGGTATCTTTTTGGTATCGTATTGTCTAGGATTACTTCTGCCTTTTCCACTCTGGCCAAATCAAGTGCCAGTTTGATTTTTTGTTAAGGATAAATTTTTTATGAATTATTTAAGAATTAAAATATTCATTGTATAATAAGGAAGACATTACAATGCGAAAGACCTTTCTTCTTTTATTTGCTTTGCTCGAAATACTTGCAAAATTCTCACATATATTTTTTCCTTGTTTTGACTTTTTAAAAACGTATAGCATCCAAGATAAATAAAAATTAACATTTAGCATCTCTTTTTCAAACTTTTACCATCTTTTTTTTCATTCAATATGAAAAATAAAAAGAGGAAATATTTTTCCTACCTACATTTTATAAGGAAATAAATCAAACAGCAACCAAGTTCTGAAAAACACG
This sequence comes from Sepioteuthis lessoniana, assembly GCA_963585895.1. Taxonomy (NCBI): domain Eukaryota; kingdom Metazoa; phylum Mollusca; class Cephalopoda; order Myopsida; family Loliginidae; genus Sepioteuthis; species Sepioteuthis lessoniana. Next base: position 80,459 of record CAUZXS010002402.1, on the reverse strand, counting down.
AACAGACATAAGATAAGGAAATGGGTGAGGTGTTTTTTCCTACAAAAAAACAATTTGTTATTTCTTATTTATTAATAATAGTGATGGAATGGGATAAAGTATTTCATTTCCTTCAGTGAAATCAAGTATTCATTAACATTTTATATCCTAGCAGTTTCTTTTTAGACAGAAACAAGTTGAACAATCATCATCATCATCATCATCCATTATTCCCAATCTTTTTGGAAACCCATTGACCAAATTGTCATGTCCAAAACAAAAATGAAAATGTCCTTTTAAATCATAAATGGAATAGCGTCTTTTACAGAATTAACTTTGCCGTTAATCAAGTGACTTGTAAATCTGCAATTTGATAATTCACAACGACAAAATTATTTTGATTCATTAAAACATGACAAAAAACTATATTAGAATTTTTTAAAACTTCTTTTTTAAACAAAAATTAACTTAGAATTAAAAAAAATAGAATTGTTATGAATTTCATAAGGTTTTATTTTTATTCCAAATAAAAAGTAAACATTTTTAATGATAACTTTTTCATTTTTTTTAACCCACACCTTCTGCAGCCCAGTCGGCTTTAAAATACACCAACTGTATCTCTGTAGATGAGAAAGACCACTCCCAACGAATATCCTAGATATGACATTAAACCAGTCATGGAAATTTGAGGAATGTGGAGTCCCCCATCATTGCCATTGCTCCCAGCTCCAATTTGACCCTACTAGGGTTAATCTATATGTCAAATAGAACAGACTGTGCGCAAACAAATGACTGATGTTAAATTGTTATGTAGCAATACTTGAAACTATTTAACAACAAAAAAAAAGCCCAGGCTTGTTAAAGAATGTTATCAACAAGATGTGTTTACAAATCATATATATATTTAATATATATGTATAAACAGGACATGACATTAAATAATATACAATAGTTGATATGCCATAAAAATTAACCCAACTTAACCAAACCAAACGACATTAACTGATAATAAAATATTAAAAAAAAAAAACAATATGACGTGAAAAACCATACCAAATAACAATAATATATTAAAAAAAAAAAAAAACATGACGTGAAAATTTTACAATCATAAAACTAAAATAAACTAACTTCTTATTTTTTATTGCCACCAGCGAGTGTAAATTCAGTGAAAGTCTATGGAAAATATAAAATGATATCAGCGAGAAAATATTATTTGTGTTTATTATCATGAATAATTCAGGGGAATAAAAACCCTGATAGGAAATTTTCCTTTTTGGCGGCATTAGGTTTTTCTTTTCGAATGACAAATGAATAAATAAATAGTAATCTTAAGATTAAAAAATATCTCATTAAAATATGAGGCCACTTAAATATTTTTCATTAAGTAAGAATAAGGAGCGGAAAAATTCCAAATTTATACACACATTAATAACTTATATATTTCATTTAAAAATTGTTTTTTTATGGATAATAATCAAGATTGCAGCGATAAATATTTATTCTTTTAGTTGATATAAAAAACAAAATTGAATAATGAGAATTTTGTGTTTTTCAATAATCTCTCTCTTTCTTTCTCTCTCTGTCTCTCTCTCTCTCTCTCACTTCTTTAAAATCTCTTTTTCCAATTGAAGAATGAGAGTTTTGTGTTTGTCAAAAATGCATCTGTAGCGGAAGGAAATTTCATATTTTTGTCTGGTGTGCAATTGAATTCGACTCATAATTTCACCCAATCAGGATGACGTATCCTGTTCACTCCGTATCTCCTCTCCGGGCAGCAGAAATTGGGTAAGCTGCCAAACACACTCTTTTTGGCTGAACAACTCCGTCCAGTGCAGACGTCTCACTGGCGTTTCTTCAATAGCAGCAGCAGCATGGACAGGGTTAGGGTTAGAGTTAGGGTTAGGATTGAGGGAACCTATCTAATTTATGGATTCCTTGCGTCTATTATCTCTTAGACCAAGGAATCCCAGTTGAATATGAATTAGATACATTCAATAAGCCACACTCAGGAACAACTTTATGTCACCCCCCCCCCCAAAAAAAAAAAATTGGCTATGTCGATGCGATGCCTAATCCCGCTCCCAGCACCTGGCTCTCATTTCACCTCTGGGCAACATTAATGGAGACACGCACGCCTCTCTCCAAAACCACCAGACAACAAAACTCATGGTGACTCCAAAGTTTATTTCCTCCAACAGCAAACAAGACTTTCGCTAAACTACGGCGAACACAATCCCTCGCATGTCCGACGATACACGCTACTTTCTCAACTCTATCGTATCTCCATTTCGTCTCTTTACATTTTTCCTTTTCCACGAGGCTTGCAGCACAAACACAAACCCAATATTCCGCGCTGCCAAGAAAACCTTTATGTAAAAACTAACAGCATCGTCTTATTACTCCTCCACCTTCTCATTTAATTACCTTAAAAACTTAGCGAGGAAACAACTCAACATAAACACACACAAACACGTTACAACTAATCCACGTTAAAAAACAACAACACAATAACAATAATCCTCGCTAAACATCTATAGAAGAATATTTTGCTGTGCGTATCAACAACATCTGCTTAACCCGCCGAATTTATTTGACACATTTTAAGGCAACTAAAATCTTTTAAGTGGAAGAATTCGGATTCGTCAAAATAAAAAGAAATTTTGAGTCGCAAATTTATGGACATTTTTCTTTCTGTTTTAAAATGAAAGATTTGAAATTATTTTACTTAATTCCTAATATAAATTAGATGCGAGAAATGATCTTCTGCAGACACTGGCATGAAATAACCCAGCAAGGTTGATATGCTATTTAAAAAAGAAAGCATTTTTACATCGATATGAATATATATTGCGAAAATAAAAGAAATGTATTATTTTTTTGTTCTTTTTTGTATTCTAGGAAAATGAAACAGTTTCTTTTCTAGGAATCTGTGTGGGAAATATTACTTTCATTTTGATCATGAATATGTCAGCTATGC
>CAUZXS010002402.1:0-72500 GCA_963585895.1 Sepioteuthis lessoniana | reverse complement strand
TAATAACTATTGAAAAAAAAGGAGCCTTCGGGTCACCGTCGACGAAGGTTTATTTCATTTGAACAAAATGTCTGGATTTTATCTCCATTTCTCTTTTCATTTCCTTTTAAAATGTCGAAAAATCCAAGTCGGATCGATTTGTTAGACAATCAAATAAGTTGATAAGTTTTTCTCTCTATGAAATCTTTCCTTACATTATATATTGTTTTTTTTTTTTTTTTGCTTAGATGTGGCACAAGGCCGTAGGAATGGAGCTCTCAATGGGGAAGGGGGGACATTTCTCTCTCTCTCTCTCTCTCTTTGAATGGCACCCTTTTTATTTCATTAGTGTGTGAGTGAGTCCGGCTGTTGGAGTTAGTTTTAATAGGATTATAAAACATAAGACAGCGACGTTTTCAATGTAATCATTAGTGTGTGTGTGTATGTATGTGGGTTAAAGATTTTCTTTGGATGAACACAAAGACAATAAAAAAATTTGAACTTTTTTATTTGTTGAAACATAAAAAGGTTTTGTTTATCTCACGGTGTGTGTGTATATATATATATGTGTTTGTGTGTGTATGTATTTTTTTCCCCCTCACTCTGTCCGATATTTGATTCTCTCCCTCTCTCTCTTAATCTTTCTTTCTTTTTCTCTCTCCTCTCTATCATCTTCTATATGGAAGTGGATGTGGGTGTGTCGAGCTGTTGTAGAAGTTTAAAGAAAATTACAAAACACGAAACGAGACAACGTTTTTAATATAAACATTAGTGTGTGTGTGTGTCATTATGTGGGTGTGTGTGTGGGTGTGTGCGTATGTTAAAATACAATCAGCACAATTGTCTCTCTCCCTCTCTTTCTTTTTCTTTCTCTCTCTCTCACATGAATATTGTCGTTTGGAATTCCAAATAGACGACACTTTCTCTCTCTCTTCGTTCCATTCCCCCCTCTCTCCCATTCTCTGTTTCTTTTTCTCTCCCCCTCCCCTTTATTCTTTTCTATGTTTATTTCAATTTTTATTCTATTTTGTCTTAATTGTGATTTAATCTTTTATTTATTTATTCCCCCCCCTCTCTCTCCGGTCATTTAATATGAAATTTTCTAAATAAAATATTTTGTTTTATTCATTCAGTCATTTTGTATTTTTGTTTTTTCTTATTTTGTGAATTTTGAAATTTTTGTTTAAATATATTTTCCTCTATTTTCAGATTGAACATTATTTCTTAATAGAAAAAAAAGAAAATGGCCAGCAACGAAATGGAATTTCTTTTTCAATGTTCGCATTGCCAAAATGAATTAAACAGGGAATCGAAATCGTTTCCCTGTCTTCATTCGTTCTGCGAGACATGTCTTAATAATGAAGTGAAAAGAAAGACAAATGGAATTGGTCATTGTCCAAAATGTGACGAAATTGGCCAACTTGATCAATTGCAGTTGTCACCAATTTTGATCAGTAATTTAGAATGTCAAAAAATCGAATCGACCGATTGGAAATGCGATTTTTGTTTAGACGATCAAATCAAATCGATCGCCACAAATTGGTGTGAAAATTGTGAGAAATTCTTGTGCGACTCATGTGATCGATCCCACAAGAAATTCAATAAACAACATTTTGTGATTGAATTGAACAAAAATGGAAAAGAAAAAGTCAAAAAATCGATTCGGATTGAAAAGTGTAAAAGTCACAATAAAATGGAAGATTCGTACTGTAAACGATGTAACGTGTGTCTTTGTGACACATGTTACAAGAATCACTTAAAAGATTCAGGTGACTGTTCATCTCTTCTTCCAATATCAGTGAAGAAGGAGGCATTAAACAAACAAAAATCCCAAATCCCCAAACTCCTCAAAGAAATTGGCGATTTTGAAAAAGATCAAGAGGAAAGAAATATCAAATCGCAAATTTATTGTGAGGAATTACAAAAACAATGCGATTTGAAATGTGAAGAATTCTGGCAAAATTACGACGACGCAGTCGATAAAATGAGAGTGAAAACTCTTGAAATGTGTGACGAATTGAGACAAATGACAAAAGACCAAGTGAAAAAATGGCAGAAATTCCTTCGGGAAACGGAAAACATGTTGAAAAAATTCGAAATTTGGCGCCTTAATTTGCATCATTTATCAAAAAAAGGGTTGAAAGAAAAGGACGTTGTTTTGGGTGTCGAATTGGTGGCCAGGAATTTGGAATCATCGTTGGCTGAATTGAATCAGAAAATAAAAGAACCGTTGAGAAAAATGGAATTAGGAGTTAAATATTCCGATTTGTGGCAGAAATTCCTTGAAAATCTCGATACTGAAAAAATTGGGTTTGGAATTTTGGATTTTGCATATAATTCCATTGAAATTGAAACTGAATGGAATTTGCCGGGATCGAACACGAATCGTCGGATTTGGTCATTTGTTGTCAGCGACGAAGATAATCATTTGTTTCTTGCTGACAATTGGAACAATTCGATTGTTGAATTGACAGAATTGGGTGAATTGGTTGGTGAATTGAAATTAAAAGTGGTAAAAGTAAAGGAATTGAAGCCAACGGAAATGTTTTTTAATTCTTCCAAAATTTTGGTGGTAAATTGTCGGGGGTGGGGGAAGTGGGAGAGGGAAGAATATTTAATTTTTTTGGAAAGAAAAAAATTTCCTTGTTTTTTGCAAATCGTAAAAATCATTAAGAAAAAAAAAACATCAGATTTTCATTCTTTTTCTGTTTGTAAAATCCAAAAAGAAATTTTGATTTGTGATTTACAAAAATTTCAATTTGATTTTTACACAGAAAAAGGAGAATTTATAAAAACCATTGACACGGGGGTTGAGTCGGGGGGGTTCTGGCCCCTAATTCGTGCTGACACCCCAACTGGGCAAATTTGGGGGGCAAAACGAGGGACTTGTGAAATATTTTCTTTTGATGAAAAAGGAACAAAAATTCAATCAGTCAAAACAAAAAAAAAAATTCTGGATTTTTTTAGAAATGAATTGGGACAAATTTTTTTTTGTAATTACAAAGGAATTTTTACATTTTTTCCCGAAAAAGAATTACATAAAAATTTGTTTAAATTCGAGAAAAAATCTGAATTTCCACCCAAACTTTTTATTTCAAGGGAAAAAATGTTTGTTTGTCTTGAAATTGATGGAAAATATTTAATTAAAGTTTTTAAATTTCTCGACTGAAAAAAAAAAAGGACAATTTTTTTTCTTTTCCTTAAAATCTTTTTAAAAAAATTAAATCATTTTTTTTTAAAAATTTGAGAATAAATAAAAAGATTTATAAGTTTTATCGATTATTTTTGTGTTTTGTTTGAATTTTTTGTGTGAATTTTTGAATTTATAATTTTTAAAAAATTAAACATTTTTTAATAATTCAGAATATGAAGTGAGGTAAATAATTTTTTTTTTTTTTTTTTGCTGTTGAATTTCTTAATGTTTTTCTGAAATAATGAAAAAATATTTGATGAAAAATACGATAAAATTGAATAAATTGCTTTTAATTTTATTCTTAAATTTCTTTTTTTTTTTTTTTTTTTATATTTGGTATTTAAATTGACATTTAAAAAAAATATTGAAATAATTTTCAGCTTTTTGATTATTGATGAAATTTGAAACAGAAAAATGTTTCATTATGAAATTGGCAATTACAATGGACTAATATCCTGATCTTTTATTTTAAAAAATAATCATAAAGTTCTAAAGTCGAATGTTTTTTTTTAGTAAAGTTAAAATAACAAGAAAAAAAATTGATTAAAAGATCTTTTCAAAATTCTGTAAAATTAACGCATAATATGAAATGAATATTATTTTTAATCTTGTTTAAATTTCGCAAAAATTAGGCTGTTTTTTTTTTTTTCATAAAAGTTGAAATATTAAAAATGTTGCTTTTCTTGTTTATTTTCATCAGTAATTTCTATAAAATAAATTGTAAATTCATTGTGAAACAAATGATCCCGTAAAGAAACTAGATTCATGTACTTATAAATTGGATGAAATCATTTGCTTTCCTTTTTTTAATGACATATCTACCTTGCCGGGTTATTTAATGCCAATGTCTAATTTATATTAGGAATTGAGTAAAGAAATTTCAAATCTTTCATTTTAAAACAGAAGCAAAAATGTCCATAAATTTGCGACTGAAAATTTCTTTTTATTTTGACAAATCAGAGTAAATGATTCTTCCACTTGAAAGTTTTTAGTTGCCTTGAAATATGTCAAATTCGGAGGGTCGGGCAGATGTTGATACCCACAGCAAAATATTGTCACGTGGTCTGCCACTGAGAGGAGAGAGGTAAGATCAAATTCCCCTATCCCTCCGTGTTTGAATTAACAGGCCCCAAAGGTTGACCGTTAAAAGAGGAATAAGGAATGTAGGTCAACTCCTCGGTCTGCCTGTCGATGGAAGTAACGAATCCAGGTCAGATTGAAAGCCAAGAGATGTTTATACTCTGTGACTGGGTTGATAGAGAAAGGATCATAGAGGTCATGATAGTAGCCCGAATGAATCGCCTGACAGGGTGAGGAAGAAGAAAGAAGCCAAATGATGGACCAGAACCCTTAAGCCGGAAGTAGCACCCTCTTCGTCAGAGGAAATAGGAATAAAGAATTTAGTTTTTAGGACGGAGATAGCCGTTAGAGGACGTGTGATCTGATGCCAAAACTCCGGGCGAAGAAGCAGAGTTTTAGGACAGCAGTTGGCGTGACAAGATGTGTTGAAACTGTCACCAAAACTCCGGGCGAAGAAGCAAAATAGAGCTCTTGGACAGGAAATAGCAGATGCCTTCAAGCCGAGCCCCATATAATCCCGCTAGCCCGTAAAAGAGAAAAGAACTCTCAGAAGAAACCCGTCGAAAAAGCTAAGTAAACCTTAAAACCGTTTTCTCCATCCACCCTTTCTTAAGTATTGCCATTGTATGCACTCTCTCTCAATTTAAAGAAAGAAGCATAAAGAATTATATGCATGAAGAAAAGAAGAGAAATAGAATGAAAAGATTCATTTCATGAACTCTAAACATATGAATGGACTCTGCTACCTTTCAAAGTTCAAGAGTAAAGACAGAAAAGAGAGAAAAGAAAACGAAAGAGAGACATTTGTATTTAAGTCTGTCTGCTGGTAATATCGCCGGCGTCTTAAATATTTGTTTGTGTCCGCACGTATTAAAAACCTTGTTATATTTTAAATGTCCCTTCATGTCGAAACTTATTCGTTGTGTTGTTTGCCTATCGAGTTGCCATCTTTTGCATGTTCCTTTTCAGCTTCACTTGCTTCAATTTATTCTCGCTAAATGTCCCATTTACCTTTAAAAATATACGGGAAATTGGAAATGCCGACTATAAATAACAATTTCTTATCTCAACCTTGAGGCCCATATCTTCCTTTATCCTGGAGGTGGTAGGAAGACGAAGTGGCCCTGTGGGTATGTGTGTAACGTGAAATTTGGAAACCTATTGCCAGCGGAGGTCAGTTTAGCCCCAAATTAACCCCCACATTACCTGCCAGTTCCCATATGCCCGAGAAAGGACTTTTAGGTAGGACTTATTCTGCGAGGGATCAAGTGCCAGACGGCCCCAACTTCACACGTGCGTAAAATAAACTCCCGTTCTAGGATAAATATTTTTGCACCGTCACAATATTCTTCAATAGATGCATTTTTAACAAACACAAAACTCTTATTCTTCAATTGGAAAAGGGATTTTAAAGAAGAGAGAGAGAGAGATGGAGAGAATTTAGAAGTCTTCGTTTGAAAATCTGAAAAATTGAAAGAAAAATAAAGTAAAATAAAAAGTTGGAACTTTTGAGCGAATATGAAAAAAATCTGTCGAAAAGTCACATGGGTAGAATTTCCCCGGTCTTTATATGTGTGTGTGTGTGTGTGTGTTTTGGGGGTGGCAAAAAATATCCTTTAGGAATTTAGAAATAAAGATTCGGTGCAATTTGAATAAAACTTTCATTACCAATAACTTTTTTGCTCGCAATGATATTTTTTTGGATTTACTGGTGGATGTGCAACATTTTACAAAAATATATCTAAAAAAAAAACTTAATTCTATAAAAGAGTAAAATACGGATTAAAATTATTTGTGAAAACATTTTTTTAATTTTCATGTTTGTCTATTCAGTGAATAAACATTTTTTTGGATATCACTTAGACGTTTCAATTGAAAGGATTGAAGACGACAAATGTCTATATTCAGTAGATACATCCAACTGAATATTTCTTCTTAATAAGATAAACGATATCTTATAAGAAAGTTTATTGATTGAAAAGAAAAAGCCTCATAAGAATTTAAGAAAGGTTGTTTTTTTTTTGTAAAAAATAACTTTCCTATTTTAACGAGGGGAATTGAAAAGTTCTTGTCCCAAATGAGAAATCAATTGAATCTGAATGGTTCTCAATTCAGAGTGAAACTTTGAAGCATAAAAATATCAGAAAGGAAAAAGTTCATGTAGAACCTAAGAAAAAGTTCAAAGATGAAGACTTAAGCAGAAGTATTTTTAGACTGGAAGACAGGCAACAGTCAGTGGAAGAGTTAGGCAGTAGCGGCACAAACAAACGGGAGAAAAGATTCCATCTTACCCCAGGGAAGTCAGTGAAGAAATTTGGATGATATGAGTGAAAAGGTTTCCCTCGGCCCAAGGAAATCATTGGAAACATTTGGATGACGTAAAAGTCGAGACAGGAGAAACAGAAAAACAAGAATTCATTTAAAGGGTTTTAAATAGGATTGTGTAATGGAAGTAAATCGTTATCAACTAAAGAAACTTACTGATGTAAGGGAGACAACTTTTCTTCACTTTGCTGTTAGTATTTTATAAATCCATAAAAATATACCCGTCAATAATTGAATTTTATATAAAATCTCTTTTTTTATAACCCAAATTAAAAAGATTTCTAAATCTAAAACGAATAAATCAATAGATAAAAAGTATCCCATATGTTATAAAAGCAAACCTCAGCTTTCACGTAGCAAACTTATAATTATCTGAAAAATCAAATCTTTTGTGCTTAGTTTAAAATATCTGAAATAGATAATTTCTTGCTGACATAACATTCAACAGAGCAGATTTAAATTTCATAGAGAGATACTCTTACTGGCTGTTCTAGATTCTAGCAACATAATGCCAAACATCAGTATCTTTGATTTTCAAACAGAGCTAAAAGCAAAATATTAAACTTAATTTTTGGTCATTTTATTTTCTAGGATCAAACTTGATGTAACTTGATTTACAATATTTCCATAAAGGATTGCATGTGATAATGATGAATAAATCTAGTTTTCCAAATTTACCAACAATAGCCATAGCATCATGGTATCTTTCTCTCACGATACGAGCAGAGCCTTCAAATGATAATGGTAGAATGGTTGGTCGCCCTACACGACTTCCTTTGTCAGTTGCTACTGTGACTAAATAATCAGACAGTCCTTGATACTGTTCAACGTTGAGAGATTTTTGTTGACATTTGATGAAGTAATTTACAAAGCTCTTTGCTTCGATGTGGCTCAAGGCCGAATGAATGGAGCACCCAATGAGACTCGAACTCACTCATGTAGGTTTGCTAGTCTAGCTTGCTAACCGTTACACCACCAGAGGTGCCCGTTGACGTTTAATGAAATTCAGATTGTTAGCTTCAACTTAGAGATGAAAATCGACAACCCATTGTTGAAATGATTTTCCTCTATGTAAAAGTGAATTTGTAAGTTTCTCTAACAGCTGTCTCTGACACTTTATATGACAGCATAGTAATGTTGTTACACCTAAAGTTTGTTCCTCAAATATTAATATTTGCTAACCTGGTTCTCTATAGGCAAAGAACAATGTTATAGGATCAAGATTTAGGTTCAATATATTTGAATTTATGAAAGGAAATTCTTGATTTTGAGGATATACAGAAAATCTCTCTCAAAGGGTGTTTCTCCATCAGTGTTATTAAAAATCATCGCTATTTCATTTACATTTGATATGTCGTAACATTTACGATCTCTATTTCTGTCTCTTGTAAATATCATGTTGACAGTTGGATTTGGGATTCTGAAATCTTCTCCGCGTTGATACCCTTCTCTTTGAAATTCACCTAACATCTAATATGTTTTAGAATAAACATTACAATTCAGAAAGATGTGATCTAATTGTGCCATAATCTCTCGGTTGAATCTCATTATTGCGATTATGTTGTCGGATATCTGTTACCATTTTAAGATTAACAACGTTCAGCTGTGCAAATTATCGAGATTCACCTTCAGTCGGATGTATGTTGCAGGTTTGGTGATAAATTTAACCATGAACACAGAAACAATATGGCCTCTTACCAAGACGATTAGATATTTGTGTTCCCATTGATGCAAAAGAAATAACTGATTATAAGACTTGATGTTGTTTTGAAAATACTTATAATATATATTCATTGGGTTACCTATCAAATCAGTTATAAATATTGGTAGTTCTCTGTGTTGAACTGGTATAACTTTACCCTTGTGACAACAATTATTGATTTTATCATCAGATGGTTGCTCTGAGAAGAAATGTTTAGCTTGGCAAAATTGACATAGGCCCACATGTGTGGGGAATAAAGTTCTGTTTACAAAATGTGTTGTTATCAACTGAAATGTTATTTATAAAATCTGAATATCTAAATCAACTGACATGTATGTTTAGAACCAAATGATTGATGCTTCATTATTAGGCAATTTTTCACATTCTAAGAATCGGAAACGAAGTAGATTTCTTAATGAAAATTTGATATCTAATAATGAAAAAATATTTCTATTTAGAAGCAAAATCTACAATTTTCAGTTTTGTAAATTTTAAACAATTGGATGCAGTTGAAATTGTGTCGATAATATAAGAGTGTGAAATACTAATTTGGAGTAATTTCAACGAAGCAGTGATTCCACACTTTACAGATAAGTAGAGTCTCACCAATCGATGCAGTTGAAGTTGTATCGATAATATAAGAGTTTTTATTTCCTTTATAAAATTTTAAACAAAATTTAGAAAGGGGAGCATGAAGCCCCAATTTTTTGTGGGGGAGGGGAAGGAGAGCAAGACAATGTAACTGAGGGTCCCTCGCTAGCAACATTTGCCGACCCATTCATACAATACAATAAAGCGTTCATCCTTCGCCATACACGCCGCAACCACGAAAATATCGCATTTACTTTATGAGAAGAACCTTACTTTAAGCCCTGAATAGAAAAATGCATGAATTTTATTTACAAGGAATGATTTATATAAAATTGATTGATATGAAGAGAGATGGGGAAAAAATCCAAAAGAAAAAATAAAATAGAACAAAAGAAAAACCCGTTTGGTTACCCTCCCAGACCTTCGTCTGTAAAATGGAGGACATCTGTTTTCCGGTCTCCAAGGGTACCGAAGACAAGCCGGACCTTCTTTAATGGGGAAGGAAACTAGACTAAAGGAGCAAAAGAAATGTTGGGTGGGGCGCGGTGCGGGAGACTTGTGTGTGTTACAGGGATGAAATTATGGTAAAGAAAATCCAAGACTTTCGGAAAAAGTGGAACGGGATCAAAGGTTCGGGAACAACGCAGAATGAGGGCAGAAATGATCTTGGAGACTAACAACTAGATGACGGGAAAATAGCTCACAACATAATGCTAACAAAAAAAAAAGAAAAGAAAAAGAAGGGTGACTAGCAATCACCAGTGGTGGGATCCCGAAGGACCCAGACCATCGTCGCCATGCGCAGGAAGAGGAGGGAAGGATGACTCCAACACTGCCTCCTTTTGTACGACCAGGCTCGCTGCATGCACCCACCTTCTGTCGAATGTTAAGCGGTCCAAGCGTATTCTTTCGTATCTAATTTTGATCCAAGCTGATGCCTTAAGAACAAAATCAGATCACGATGAGAAAAATTTGCTCCGTCAAACAATCCCTTCTTTCACGTCGCCCAAATCACCATTCTAGCTACATCTAGAATCGCAAGAAACACCACACGCTTCTCACCTTGAACACACTAACATCGAGCAGCACGAGCTGATTGGATTCAATGCGGGCCGTCAACTCTTGGACATGATTCCAAAACGGACGAACTCGCCCGCAGTAATAGAAGGCGTGCTCAGCCGTTTCCTCTAAGCCACTGCTACGGCGATTACAATCGGGCTTGTTTGCCAGGCACGCTTTGAAATTCATGCCGAGAAGAGGCAACGCGTTCCGTGCAAACAATTAGTTGTTCAAGAAGCCCGAACATGGTGCCCAATTTCAATGCGAGCGAACCTCCTTCATTAACCAGCCGAACCGATCAACAAGATGATCCGAAGCAGAGCCTACTACTAAAACCTGGTATAGTTCCTTTTGAGGCCGAGAAAGGTCACTGGACCCATAAAGGTTGCTAAGGGCCTCACGGCATTCGCAGACAAACGGTGCTTCACCCATTGGCCTAAGTTGACCTTAAGCTTTGGGGTTTGACTCAAAGTGAGGAAAGGGATCGCTTACCTTTCGCCTCCACACCGTGGTTCTATTTTTTGTGCAATATTTCAATACACCGCTGTTTTTTAATTGAATGCTGTGCAGATATTGTTTATGGATATTTTTTCCTTTTCGCAATGTTTTCCTGAGAATCATTTTTTAATTGGTTGGTTGGTTGGTTTTTAGGGCATATCAACATTTGTAAGTTATCTAATGCCAAATCCTCTTTATAAATGTATTTAATGATTTGTGAATTAATAGTTTGTAGGTAACATTTTAAACAAGCCAGGGCTCATTTGCTTGCACAAAAATCCATTGTTAGTGTATTCCTTGATTGTGTACCAGACTATAGTTTGTTCAGAAAATATATTTTATCCTATTATATTTAAGGTTAATTTATATATATATATATATATATATATATATATTGGGGGGTATGTATATCATGTACTGCTTTTTTATATATATGTATATATGTAATCAATGTTCTGACATTTTCTTTTTCTCAAAAAATAATAGCATTACTGCATCGATTGAGTAAGGGTAGTCCCAGTTGTGTAATGGTTAACGTGCTGGACTGGAACATTGTAGTCTGTGAGTTTGAACTCCAGTCATTCACTTTTAGTCTAATGCCCTTAGGAAAGGTATAAACTAACTTATCTCCCAAAATATATTGGTTAAATAGTATCACTACGACCCTACAAGTTTTTTTTAATGGCATATCAACCTTCGTGGGTTATTCAATGCCAAAGCCATTCTCCTAGGAGAACAGTAGTGGTGCTATTTAACCCATAGCAGGGAGGATAAGGGGGTTCATACGTTTCCCAAGGGTATTTGTCCGAAAGTGAACGTAATAGCGCGACTGGAGTTCGAACTCGCGAGCTACGATTTCGCAGACCATCGCTTTAAACATTACACCACGGGGATTAAATAACCTACAAAGGTCATATGCAATTTAATAGAAATCAAACCATCCATTGTGTGAATATTATGAAAAGGTAGATGAGCTCTAAAGTATTTGGATGTTGGATTATTAGAATTAGTCGTAAATAGAGCAGGAAGAAAATAGCCTTTTAAAGAATTGCAACTAAGGGATTTGTAAAGACTCTGTTCCCACTCGTTCATCAAAGTTAAGCAATAATGAGTTTGTTAACTACTTAGTTGGGTAACTGTTTAGTAACAGCAGGTACTGTAAGCCCCCCACCACCGAGGCTTGTATGCTCGGCTAAGCAGAATTTTAGTAAATAAGAAAATGCATGAACTAAGATATTTTTGATATCAGGAATATGGTACTCAGACCTGAAGGCCAGTGTTTACCCATGGAAATTGGAGAGAAATATTGGAAGGCATGCAAAGAAGAGAGAGAAAAATAATAAAAAGAATAAAAGATTTCAGTTACAGGGAGAGATTAGAGAAAATAGGATTAATTACTTTACTAGAAAGAAGAATGAGAGATGATCTTATTGAAATTTTCAAAATAATGGAATTTCTGATTATGATAGACATCTTTTAATATTTCTCCTTAAATTGGAAATTTACTGTCAAGACAGATTTCAAAATCTAAGTCTATTAACCAATTGAATTTTTTTTGCTAATAGAATTATATATTTTTGGAATGAATTAATAAATCAGATGGAAAACAGCAATAGTATAAAAAAAAATTCAAATTATAATAGATGGTTTCAGAAAAAGTGGTAAGAAAAAGAATTTAAGAGGAGGGCATTTTGGGGAAATATTGGATGAATTACTGAACAAAATTTGTTTTCCATTAAGATTTTGTATTAACAGCGCATATGTTAATGGCAAACCCTGTTTATACATATTAATATCAAATAGATATGATTTGTAGGAATAACTATTTGAGAAAGTTGATCCACAAGGAATTGTGCAAGAGATTAAAATTCAACCCTATTTCCAAATGATATATGCACGAACTAGAATCCGTCCTAGAGAATGAGAAGATTTAAATTTTCAGGAATTTTGAAATACAAACGGATCATTTAACCACGACCAGAAGACCAAACTCAGTGTTAATGATGATGAAGAAGAAGAAGAAGAAGAAGAAGAAGAAGAAGAAGAAGAAGAAGAAGAAGTAGTCATCTTGGAGATTTTTTCGTTCTAGTGAATTATAGATTAAAATAAAAGAATCGTAGAGATAAACAAGTACTTGGACCTTGCCAGAGGACTAAAAAAGCTATTGAACATGAGGATGACGGTGATACTAGTTGTAGTTGATGCACTTGGAACGGTTCACAAAGGCTTTGAAAAAAGATTGGAGAAACTGAAAATCAGAGAAATAATCATACAGATCACAGCATGGTTAAGATCGGTCTGAATACTTAGGAAAGTCCTGGAGACCTGAAGAGACTCGCTGTCACTCAGTCTCCTGTGAAAAACCATCAATTAAAACTGGTTTGAAAAACTCACAAGGAGTGAAATAATTATCATAAATATTTCTTAGGGAAGTAAATTCTTTTCGTTAAGCAGGATTTTGTATGCTGATTTTCTTATCTGTTTAACAGCAAATCAAATCGTTGTGGGATTGATTAGTTCAGACACCCCGGTAGAAATATCTCATCTACTGATGCAAATATATGCATTGGAAAGGCATGGTGAGCTATTAATCATATAGAAATAAAAGCAGCACCAAAAGAAAGTAAATAGGCAATTCTTCCAAGCTGTTTCATTACTACTGTATGGTCGCACCACTTACATTCTGTCGACTGGTTATCAATAATACAGGAATAAAAACAGAAATTAAAAGAAAATAAAACGGGAATTATTCCAAGCTGTGTAAGTACTATTGCATAGTTGCACCACCGGGATTCTAATAAAATAACACAACGCTTGAAGAAAACGAAACTAGGTGGTAACCACACAAGAATGCTGGCAGCTGTTTTTAACGATTCCTGAAAGTAGCACTCAACAAAAAAGCAGCTGTACGGCAACCTACCTCCCATCTCACAAACACTCCAAATAAGACGAACAAGTTATACTGGGCACGACTGCTGATGTAAGTACGATCTCACAAGCGACGTTCTATTATGGACTCTTACGCATGGACACACCAGTGTTGACCGACCACGAAAGACATACATAGATTAGCTTGATGCTGACACTAATTTGAGTGTTGAGGATAGGGACGGATAGTAAGAGAGAGTGTGAAGGAAATCTGTGCTGGCAACTCAATTTAATGATGATAATGATTTAATAATTTTGTTATATACTCATTTGCCGTATCATAACGACTCAATAATAAAGACGCACGCAGAAAGACGCATGAATAAAGGACGCAGGAAGCTTCTTTACAACATATTTTACCTCTCACTTTATTGCAAGGTTCGAAAGGGTTGTTCAAGGTTTGCATGTGAGAGGGTGCTGGAGACCGAACATAAACTTCATATTTTGACCCCACTGTTATGACCGTCACGTTGTGTCTTTCTTGTTCTTCTAATGCTGGGCCTCCCCTACCACATCTCGTCTCTACTGTCTGGAATTCTACTGGCAACTGCTCTGGGACCCAAACTCAACTGAGTTAAATAATAACTCAACGCCCACACGATCGCCTGCTGGATCTTTGAATCAGATGTTTAATCGTCATCAAGCGGAAATAACTGTCATGCAGTTCAGAGGTTACTCACTTCCGGTGCATCATTGTAGTGGCACAATGGGACCTTCACCTTGTCCCATATCATAAGCCTTAATCCGTCCACGCGATCTCTTTCGATTACTGGCCATTGGAATGTGTCACTTCCTTCCGGTGTATCACCTTGGAATAGCATTTTTGGGCTGGGTCAAAGGTCAAAATATAACAATTTCACTCGTCCCGTTACTTGGCTTAGTCATGGGAATGGGGCTCGCTATGTACTGGGGCAAGAATATCCTAGTGGAGCCCATCCTTCTCCAGGTCTATAACTGAATTCTGACTTTTAATTTTTCTAGATCAGTTGCCATAGCAAAGTTAAACAGTTCAGTCTACCCTACAATTTTTACCCATTGATGGACGGAGAATAGTTGGATGCATAATTTTCCTAAAGGTAGTGGCGCTTTATAAAAAGCAGATTCGTCCAGGATTTGAACTCGGATAGCCGAATCGATTTCCTACGACGATAACAGTAACGCCATCAGCGCCACATTACTTTTTTAATTATAATTTCTTACACACAATATTCAACTTTACACACAACAGCAATATTTTGAAATCTTTTAATTCTTAACATAAATAACGCTCATTAGCTGAATTTTTAACGATTTTCTTCTCTTTTTAAATTTTCATAACGATTGGCGTTCCTAATAATGTTGACATGACAACTTCCCAGACAGTTGTAAAGTTCTCGATTATCTGCTGAAACACATAAAGAATGAAATGTAATAAGAAATATAGGAACCCTCCGCAAGATTGATTTTCATCTCTTATTACTCTTTTCTGTTAGAAATTTCCGAAAGAAAGAAAGAAGGGGGTCTCCTCGTGGTGTAATGGTTAAAGCAATGGACTGCGAAATCGTAGTACGCGAGTTCGTACTCCAGTCGCACTATTACGTTCACTTTCGGGCAAATACACTTGGGAAAGGTATGAACCCCCTTATCCTTCCAGCTATGGGTTAAATAGTACCACTACTGTTCTTCTAGGAGAATGGATTTGGCATTAAATAACCTAAAAAGAGTTGATATGCCATTAAAAACAAAGAAACCAAACCAAAGAAAGAAAGAAGATGAAGAAGAAGAAGAAACGTCTTTCGATTGAAAGGGACTGGTTTTTACATCATATTTTTTTAAATAAAAAAATCTAAAGTAGAAGAAGAAAAAAGAAAAAGAAATTAAGGAGAGAGAGAGAGGGGGGAGATATATATAATAAGTTGATATGCCATTAAATAAGTGAAATTAAATCTCTTCTCTTCTATTTCACTCTTTTTCTTTCTCTCCGAATTTCCCTCTCTCTCTTTCTATCCCTTTCTTTCTTTCTTTCTTTCTTTCTTTCTTTCTTTCTTTCTTCTTCTTCGTTCACCTTAAAAGTTCTTCTTGTATTTCTTGGACTTATCTTGAAATTTTTCATGTTTTTTTTTTCTAAATTCTGCGATTTCTGTTGAAACTTTTCACAATTAGCAACTTTGTGTTCCCATCATTTCAATAATTTTACCAGATTTTTTTCTTTTAAGATTTTATTTTTCTTACGATCCAAATTAATCTTTATACATAGAAAATAAACAAATATTAATAACCATTTTATTTTATATATATTCATTTACAATATTATAAATAACAGATGTTTAGTTAAAACTGATGCTCCTCCCAAAAGTTGATTAATTCTTTTATGATTTATATAGAATCTAACATAGTGTGGTCAGATTGAGAGATGTGGAGAAATGAAAGAGGGAACAATATATATATATATATATATATATACGTAAAAAAAAATTCTTTTTTTTTGTTGCTGTTCCAAAGAAAGAAAAAAGTAAATATTTCAAAATAAATGGGTCCACGAAGAGATTTGAATTTTTCAGAGTTTTTTTTTTTATTTCGTTCTTATACACGAGTATATTCATAGCTTGTTGCTTCCGTCTTAAAACATATATGGCACAACAAGGCTGTAGCACTATGTGGGTAGGTCGCCAAAGCAGACGAGTCTGTTTTGGCGCGAAACCAGACAAAGGATTCTTGGACATGAAATCTCGCCGTATCCGGAAGTGGTAAGGGGACGCGAATGAGAGTTGACGACGCGACCTAGCAGAGGGCAGTTGGCGGCAGGAGAGCAGAGGGCAGTTGGCGGCAGGAGAGCAGAAGTTGGCGGTTGGACAGAGAGAGGCGAACAGCAGAGAGGGGCAGTCAACACCAGACACCGGAGCAGAGAAACGAGGCAGCATGGGATAGGGTCCAGCGAAAGTGAGTCAAGATGAGTCTGATTCCAGTAGCATTGTGGAATTTTCGCTAGTAACCCACGCTAGCGTTAGTCCATATATGCTATCAGGAATGCACATGCATGTAGTGTTGCATACCTTCCTCTGCTCTTGGTTAACCCCAAGTTTGTTCGTGTTTGTTCGTCTGTCCTTCTATTTTCTCCGTTCCCTCGATCGTATTCTTGTGTAGGTAAAGAAATGTGCGTTGCCCCCTCGAACCACTAGATGATCACCGGCCGGCGTAAGAAGGAATGGTTAGAAGAAAGTTAATGTGGTGGGGTGAGGGGGTAGCGTTTTACAGGCCATATGAATGGGTTACCCAATTAGACTCGAATTCACTTGTGTAAGTTTGTTTGTCAAATATTTTTCAGGTTTTGTATCGGTTTATATAGAGGTCAGTGTTGTTTGTTAGATTTCTCTTGAGCTTCATAGTTCTTCTCTCTCTCTCTCTCTCTCTGGTTTGGGCTTTATCGTTCACTCTCTCTCTCTCTCTCTCTGGTTTGGGCTTGATTGTTTCTCTACTTCCCTCTCTTTCTCCCCCCCTCTCTCTCTGTAGTTTGAGCTTCATAGTTCTTCTCTCTCTCTCTCTCTCTCTCTCTCTCTGTGGTTTGGGCTTGATGTTCTTCTCTCTATTCCAATCTCAGCTACAGAACTCAAACTAAGATAAAAATTACTTATATGTAAAAGCACAATAAAAATAGCGACATTCAACGTTAAAACTTTAAATAGAATTGGCCAACTACCGGAGCTGACAGCTTCTTCCATAGAGCATGACATAGACATAATATGCATACAAGAACACAGATACATTCATAGCGATGATATAAAATACTACGATACTGACAATGGATGGACGTTTGTTTCGGTGTCTGCATGGAAAAACTATGGTAACGCCAAAATAGGAGGTGTTGGTATTGTAACAAACCCAAGATACGAATATGTGAAACGTACATAGAATGTTCATAACATATATATATAGAACATAGGAATCCCGAAACACGAAAAAACTTACGACTTCTTAGTTCAGGTATGAAACTTTTTATTACCTTTGAGTTAAAAGGTTTTTCGACATAAGGAGAGAGGCACAATATTTCTATGCTGGCTTTTCCATCTGCCCCAAACCATGTGCGCACCCGACACAAGGCCTCGGCGAGCAAGCGAAAATCACCCTTCTTCTTCGGACGGCAAAACTCAACTAACTGACTTTTTTCAAAATCCCCCAAATCATCCGCGCGCGCTTTCGGTGCATGACGTCATTCACATCTCCTGGTCAAATTTTCTATCTGGGATTTTTATTTTGACATTTCTGAATGACACATCTTCCCCGCACGCGCGTGATCACCTGCGCTCATTTTTGCACCTAACTAACCCATGCACTGAGCCGAAAGGTTCTTAGCTTAACTAAACCCAAAGGCAAGATATATAAAACGAAATCCCTCGGCCATTATATTACAGTATGCTTATAGGACCACGGGTCCTAAAATCACAAAATAGCATCGAGAAAATACAACCGACGATGGCGGTAGCTATATTTAATGACAACCCCGGCGCAACAATCATCTCCTGTAACAGCCCTACCAATGTTAGTGAAGAAACTGACCTCATCGCATTCTATAATGAGCTTGTACGTAGCATCCCAAAACACAACGTTCTAATCATTGGTGAATGCATGAATGCCCAAATTGGTAAAACGTAAACCTCAAATTCAGCTTACACAACTCGTCAAACAGAAATGGGGAACATCTATCAAATTTCACGCTACAAAATAGATTAACATGTCTCAATACAAAATTTCAGAAAAACAAGGGAAAACTATGGACCTACATCAACGCAAAAAACTAAAGCACAGATAGACTACGTCTTTATAAATAAGAAATGGAATAATAGCGCATTGAATTGCAAGGCATATTCCTTTTTCGAGGGTGTGTCCTCCGATCACCAAATTATCATGGCAAAATTACAACTGAGCCTACGAAGGAATACAAATCGAACAGCAACCACTGTACACTATGACTATTCTCTTTTTAATAACAGGGGTATTTGAGATAAATATACGTTAACACTAAGAAACAACTTTGATGGACAACAGAAGAAGTCAGAAACACCTTCTCCGAATGACGAATATGAGAATTTCGTCAATGCCCACTAAGAAGCGGCAGCAGAATGCATACCAACTAAACAAAGAACTAAACCTAAGGTCCCATGGGAGACATTAGCAGTTAGAAAAGAGCATGCAGACGTGAAAACTGCTTCCAAATGCAATAGGAGGAACCCAATCAATATCAATGCCCTGAAACTTAAAAGTCGCAAAATGAATGAGCTAACATATTCCTAAGAAAACAAACAGAATAAATACAAAAATCAGATAAATAAGATTATAGACTCGGCTGAAGAAAGACAATCTTTGATAGAATGGCAGACAGTAAACAAAGTAAGCAGAAAGTAGAGTATAGCGAAAACTAAACTGAAAGCTAATAACCAAGAAGAAAAAATAAACATATGGAAACAACATTTCAAGAATTTTCTGGGAAAACTCCCGAAATGTATGAATGAACTTATCCCGAAAATTATTAGTAATCAACTAGACATGAAACTAAGACATTTTGCCAAGAGGAACTCGACTCAGTACTAAGAAAAATTACAAATAGGTAAGTAGCGGGCCTTGTTGAAATACCGCCAGAAATATGAAAGACAAGGAAATTCGATGACATACTGCTCCGATACCGCAATGCTGTATACAACCAGAATATAATAGACTGATGGACAAACAGCTACATCCTCCCTTTCCCCAAATAAATAAATAACTAATAAGATTGGGCTGACTTATAAATAATTTCCGTTTTTTAAAAGCAACTTGGAATTCCATATTTTAAAATATCCAATATTTTAAACGCGAATCGAAATTACCTGATTAAAAAAATTTCTTCATCGGTTCTTCTTATTTCAGCAGTGAAAGGATGTGGATTATAATTTAATCTATGATTACAAACCCCTAAAAGTGCATATTTGACATGTTGTGGGAGAATAACGAAAACGTTACAAAAACAGCTAAGAAAATTTCTAGTGTTTATGGCCAAGGTGTTATTACTGACGGTCAAGTCCAAAACTGGTTTACCATGTTTCCTTCTGGAGATATTTTATTGAGAGATGAACAGAAATCCTTATTAGACGTCGATCAAAATGCTTTAAGAGAATTGATGAAATGCAATCTGTGTAAATGTACTCGAAAATTTACACATTACCTGAAAACATGCCATTCCACTCTCTGATGCCAGTTGAAAAAGAGTGGAAAAAGCAAGCATGAAATGGTAAAATCCGTTCGTTCTTATGCAACATGAAAAAGTGGAGAAAAATATGTTTTCATTCCCCTCCCCCACAATAAACAAGGATCCATTTTCTCGCCCCCTCTTTCTTGTAATTGAATTATTCAGTCAACGGAACCATCCACTCGTCTAGATTTCTAACATAAAAGCCTCTACACAGTCTTCCAGGAAAAAATTATAGCTTGGTTCTAAAGTTGAAATATATATTGGCTGCACATGAAATCAGTTAAAAGCGTGAGGGCGATGCTGCACAATTCACCTTCATTATCAATCAAGGGACTTAAAAACTCTGATTATTCAATTGAATTATCGATCCATCTGCTTAGAAATAATATCCATAAAGTTCGATTTTAAAGGCATAATCTGCTACATAATCTGCTACATATATATATATATATATATATATATATATATATATATATATAGATGTGATATGATATGATGTAAAATTGTGAGATGTTGGAGTCGAGTCAGTGTGAAGCAGCAATAATCGATTTGGCTAAGTGAAAGAGATTACCAAGATAAAAATTGGTCTACATCTACGGGTATGCGACTTGAATAAAAGTTGATATTTACAAAGTTTAACTTAATCTACAATAGGATTAAGACCAGTGGAGACGTCAAAGACAACACTCTCCCTGTCTCTCGCTCTTTATTCTCTTCTCTCTCTCTCTCTCTCTTTCTCCCTTCTATAGACCTTCTCTTATCTTTGTCTCCCTTCTCATCTCTCAATCTCTCTTTCTATCCCCCTTTTCTTCATTATCTCTCCCCTTCTTTCTTCTCTCTCTCTCTCTCTCTCTCTCTCTCTCTTCACTATCTCTCTCCAGTCTCTTTTATTTTACCTTGAAACTGTGTACTTATGCTAATCTGAATTGTTTGAAATAGAACTGTTTTGACATTGAAACTCTGTACTTATGCTAAACTGAATTGTTTGAAATAGAACTGTTTTTGACATTGAAACTATGTACTTATACTAAACTGAACAGTTTGAAATAGAACTGTTTGATCATCTAACTGAATAGCCAAGAACTACCGAAAATAACCCTTACATCCATAGCCACAAAGATCTACAATGCTTGACTACGCAACCCTATAGGACCCAAAATTGAGAAGATACTTAGGAAGAACCAAAATGGCTTTCGGAGAAATCGATCCACGACATCACAAATTTTGACTATCTGTCTAATCCTAGGTGTACGGGTAAAAAAAAAACCCTTGACGTAACAATATTATTTGTCGACTTCTCCATGGACTTGGACTCCATAGATAGAGGGAAGATAGAGCAAATACAACTCACCTACGGTCTCCCCAAAGAAACCGCCGTAGCCATAATGATGCAATATAAAAACGCGCAAGTAAAAGTCTGTTCCCAGATGGAGACACAGATACTTCGACATTGTAGCAGGTGTGCTACAGGGAGACACATTAATTCTATACCTCTTTATCATCTGCCTAGGCTACGTGCTTAGAACGTCTATTGATAAAATGAAAGACAACGGTTTCAAGCTGACAAAGGAAAGAAGCAAAAGATACCCCACACAAATAATTACGAAAGCGGATTACGCCGATAACACAGCGCTTCTGGCAAATATACCTGCCCAAGCTGAATCCCTGCTACATAGTCTAAAACGAGCATCTGCTGGGATAGTCCTCAATGTCAACGCAGACAAGACGGAATACATGTGTTTTAATCAAAGAAGCGACATCTTCACACTAAATGGTAGCTCTCTGAAACTAGGGGACAAGTCCCCCTACCTAGAAAGCAGTGTCTCATCAACTGAGAAGGATATAAACACGTGACTAGCAAAGGCATGAACTGCTATCGATAGCCTATCGGTCATATGGAAGTTAGACCAGACCGATAAAATAAAACACAGTTTTTTTTTCAAGCAGCGGTCGTGTCGATACTGCTATATGGATGCACTACATGGACGAAAACAAAACTTATGGAGAAAAAGCTTGACGGCAATTATAAAAGAATGCTGCAAACAATATTGAACAAGCCCTGGAGGCAGCACCCCACACGTAGCAGCTATACAGCCATCTACTACCCATCAAAAAACTATCAAAGTTAGAGGAACCAGACATGCGGGACACAGCTGGAAAAGTAAGGACGAAACTCATAAGTGATGTACTCCTGTGGACCCCTTCACATGTACGAGCAAAAGAAGGACGACCAGCTACAACAGCTCTGTGCCGATGCAGGATGTAGCTTTGAAGACCTCCCGGGAGCAATGGACGATACAGACAGATGGCGATAAAGGATCAGGGAGATCCGTGCTGACAGCTCGACATGATAACGATGAAACAAATGACTGATGTTTAATTGAATTGTAAGTCTTAAACAGCAATACTTGAAAACATTTAACTGTGTGCAATTATTCATGTTAGATGGAAATAAATGAAATCATTGAACTGCATGCAAATAATGAGCTCAGGCAAGTTGGCATTAAATAACCTACAAGGGTTGATGTGCTATAAAACCAAACCAAATCAAACCCCCAATGACTGATCTTGATATGACATTAAAAAATCTGATGGTGAAACTCTAGCCTTGGAGATTTGGGGAATGTGGAGTACTCATTCATTGCCATTGCTCCCAGGTCCACTTTGAACCGGATCTGTAGGGTCTGATAGGGTCCTTTCTATGGGTCAAATAGAACAAACTGTGTGCAAATAAGTGACTGGTGTAAAATTGTGAATGTTATATAGCAATACTTGAAACCATTTAACTGTGTAAATAAAAGAGCTCAGGCTAACTTAATAGTATTTTCTACGAAATGTTTTTACAAGTCACACACACACACACACACACACATATATGTGTGTGTGTGTGTGTGTGTGTGTGTGTGTGTGCGTGTGTGTGTGTGTAAACAGAATTTGGCATTTAATAACCTACAATGGTTCATATAAAATAAATCCCAACCAAAACAAACCAAATCCTAAAATACTCCTTCCTTTATTCAAAAAACATGGAAACACAGGTATTTTTGTACCTCCTGCAGAAGAGTTGCTTTTGAAAAGTTGTTTTTGCTTGATCTCCGAGGATAAAAAGCGATAAGACTGTTCATGTCTTAAACAAGAGACAACTTAGGAACAGCAGCTATTGTAAATAACCTACGGCTCGTAGCAAAACTTATCATTTATTAAGCTTTGCTAAATAAATGATAAATAACACTGGTCAAAGAAAAAATTGGAATGGTGTCGACGCACCAAACATCTAACGTGACGGTGCTGAATCTGAAAATAACCTTACTTTTTTAAAATTAGCTACCGTTTCTGCTATACAAAAATACCTCATTTTTGGAAAAAAAAAGCATTTTCTTTGTTTGTTTTCTGTATATATATGATATTGACCGATGGCAATATTTCTCAAAGTAAAATTTTAGAAAGCTATCAATTTGTATTTAAACCAAGAAATATTGATCTGCTTATTGAGAAATACTATGTTTGCAATAACAATCAGACCCGAAGTTTTTAAAAATAACACGACTGAATATACCAAAACCAAAAAGTATTTTCATCAAATCATTTAATAAACTAACAGCAGAAATAAAACCTTTGTGAATATAAGAATTATAATAAAAATGTTCTCTTGATTGATTGTCTAACATGTTTCATGTGTAAGTCTCTTTTAATAGACCAACAGTAGTCAGCCATCATTCGTTTGTCTCACCGTCTCTTTCATTGTTTTGATATCTTGATGGAATCTTTCTTATCACTCAGCAGCAATTATTCGGAAATTTGTCTCGATGTCAAAATAATGAAACTTAATACTCATATTAGCGCCTACTACAGTGCGTGTGTGTAATTTCTCCTTTAATCAGTTTTCAGACGTGATATCATTGTCATACACGGACACATCGTTCGAGGGGAAACTTAAAAATTTAATTGAAAGATATAAAAAAAACCCCAAAAAACTCGGCAGGGCCAAGAATTTTTGTCCCTGCCGCGCATAGTTTCCGACATGTACGCAGCTCCCACTAAAAATGCATTGTGCCATATTTCGGCTTCGTGGAAGTCTAATAAATTTCTTCAGAAGGGCCGCAAGCCGGCCTTAAAGCGAAAGAAATTCGTTGCCTTTCTCTGGTCATTGCACCCCGACCAACGCCAACTCCAGCCATCAGTAGTCGACGTCACGGTCCTACCCGAAACTTCACTGGTCTTTTGCCACAGCACCCAGAGGACAAAGCAGCAGTGTTCCAGCCTTGATTCAGCTTTTTTTCTTTTAAAACTCAAAACTTCATGTTTACCCCTTTGTCTTTTTCATCCTTGCCTGGTTTGTATCGCATCTCTTAAATTATAAAAAGTTTGTGAGATCGACATATTGATCGGTCTCGCAGAAACTTGGTGAAACAGCTGATTGTCGGACTTTAACTATTTAAAATGTTTTATAAGACCCCCCCCCAAAAAAAAACAAAAAAAAACCGGGTCTGCAAGCCGTTCGTACCGGAGAGATTAAATTCCGTGACAATAAATCATATTAACTTATTGTCATGAGATATTGGATTTTGGAAGAGGGGAGGGCGTTATACGTGTCGTACAAGTTTATAGCATTGCTATAAAAATGTACATATATTTCAAGTCTCTCAGTGACGGAGAAATGGTATTATGTTTAGGTTTATCTGCATATGGGCGGCATAAGACCCATCTAACGTCACTACATTGTTGAAAGAATAGTAGAATTTCTCGGCGAGGTTTTGAGTGTCAAGAGTAAAAGAAATTTTTTTCTTGAAAGGTAAACTAAAGGCTAAACAACAAGAAGAAATGTTTAAGTCACATATAATTTTATGAATACAGTTATATGTGTTCAAGTATTCAAATGTAACATTAATAATTTTCAAACATATCTATTTGACAGATACATGGGCTGATTGGTGTTACGGCATGTCAACCTTTGTTCTGTAATTTAATATCAAAGTCAGTTGGTGGTCGATCAATAAGAACTAATATAATATTAAGATTCCTTCCATAGACCAATTGATATGGACTATCTCCATACTTATCCTGAAAGAGTCCTTTGCTGTCACAGAATAACTAAGTATGCTTTCCCTGTCTAGACTTTAATCAGGTTTTATTTCCAACAATGTTTCTCTTAATATTTCATGATATCTTTCCAAAAGACCATTGCTCCAATGTGAATATGCAGCAGTAATAATAATATTTATATTAAAATGTTCAGCCATATCTCTTTCTTCAGTCCAATGAAACTCACCAATTAGGTAACTCTAACAATCGTTTTGAAGCACCATGAACACATATCCAACAGCGAATAAAGTTTTGCCCGAATATGGCGGATTCTTTTGTATTAGTAATACAACCTGCAATGAATTTTGTTATTCGTCAATGATGTACAAATGCCACAAGTTCGGCTCCAGTTACAAAAGTCAACGGACATTTCATGAAAATTTTGAATAGAATTAATAATATAAATAACACTCCTGACTTGAAGACAATTTTTAATGGAATTGGTTTTATTCTCTAAATTAGAGAATTTTAATCGTATTACCCCAATAAAAATCTCGTTATGATTTTATGTTTTTGTTAAATACATGCATATATTATCGGTGGTCGGTAACTTGTTAACACATGAAAACCTCTCTTCCTGAGCCATTTGTACCATTGTTTGTTTGTTCTTTATTTATTTATTTATTTATTTATTTATTTTGACATCATGGAATATATGGGCTCTGCAGACTTTGAGACGTTATTTCACGCGTTACGTTCTAAATTCCACTCTATTTTCTTTTGGCTGTGTATTCCGTCATTCAAATTTAGTCGAGACGCTACAGTTTTTTTCATTTTGGCCAAAGCCGTTGCATTTCTATGCAATAAAAATATTTTACTGATAAGGTCTATTAAGAATGTTATTACCAGCGTTATCGCAGAGTCTAGTGCATGTAGAAACATGTGAATTACTATCTCTTCACTGACGCCGTTTAGTTTTATTATAAATAGCATTTTCCTGCAATCAATATGATGTGTGTCTTGTTATCATTGTTGTTTTTTTATTGATCTACCTTGCATTTCAAGCTTTGTTCTTTCAAAAGCTCTTATTGTGGAGAGATTCGATTCGTCAGAGTCTTAGGCCTCAAACGCTAAATCTAGAATATTCGCAAAAACTTCAGCGGGTAATGTTGCAATTATGGAGACAGAATTTTGTTGTTGATGTTCCAACATTTTTTATTTAGCTGTAATTGGGCTTTTCCTGCATCCAGTTTCAACTTAAAACATTTCTTTTATTCTAGTTTTTTTCTTATTTATGTGCTAAATAGCAGCAGTTCTATAGAAGCTATTGAAGTTGTTGTTTTTTTATGTAACGAATGAGGTCAACAATCTGTCTCCTGAATTTTGTTTGTTTATAGCTATATTTCATTGTGGCTTTTCAGCGAGAGCTTTTTCTTTATTTTGGTTCAATATATCTTAAAATCACTATTATTGCCTGATGGAATATTCTACTTTCTTACTACATGGTAGAATTTTCTGTTTAATTTCATGGTAAACTGTATAATTCAATTGAAAGACAAATGTTTTATTTGTCTAAAATTAAACTAATATCATGCCATTTATCGTATTCAACACTATCTTCAGATAAAGAAGAAGAAGAAGAAGAAGAAGAAGAAGAAGAAGAAGAAGAAGAAGAAGAAGAAGAAGAAGAAGAAGAAGAAGAATTCTGAGGTACATTTTCTCCTCTCCAGTAGTCAACAGACTACTTAAAAAAGTATCATATGACTTAGAGGAGAGGGCAAGATCTTTTTTATCAAGCGGTCAATGACAACATCTGTCCATTTGATGAGACGTTGAATGTTTAAACTGATTTTGATATGTTATTTAACTAACTGAACCCTGATCTGTGAAAATCTGCTTACAGACCTTTTTTATTTCTTATTTCAAACTTCCTCACATGATCCTGAAACCTAGACGAAAGAATTAAAACTTATATCTAATGCAATAGTATATTTGAAATGTGTATACTGTGGTAGTACACACACACACACACACACACACACACACACACACACACACACATATATATATATATATATATATATATATATATATATATATATATATATATATATATATATATATATATTAAAGAAATGTGTAACATTTTAAAATAATTTTTGAACATTAATAATGATACAGTATTGAAACAGGGTGATACTAAGAGAAATAAAATGTTAAAATCTTTCTCCTTTTTTGTTTCATTTCAAAAATTAAAATCAAATATAGTTCAGACGATACAACATGACATTTAACAGCCCTGATAGTGGTTTAATTTAGAAACAGAAACGCTGAGCGTTGGCAAATAACTTAACTAGAAGTAAAATCATCCTCTGAATACATTGTTTTTTGTTGTTGTTTTTTTTGCTGGTACATTTACACATACACACACACACACACGCACACACACACGAATGTATATATATAAGTATAGTAAAGCAGGCAACCGTTCTCGAGAGCGACCAGAAGGCTCCCTTTTCAATATCTACTACACTGAGGTGTTGGGGAGGGTGGTACTCTTTTCTCTGGATTGCTCCACTTTACTCTTGATATATACCTTACATTGCTGAGTGTTAAGCAAGAAGGTATCAAGAACCATTTTTAAAGTCTTTGCTATGACGTGACTTAGGATTGAACCCAGGTCTCCTGGACCATCGCTGTACACTCTACCCACTAGACCAATATGTAAACGTAAAAACATGAAAAACATATATTTATGCATGTGTGTGTGCATAAGTTTATTTATAATTTTCGATCGAAATTTCATTTAAAGGTGAACATTCATTGAAATTATTTTTTTTTTAAATTCAAGTCTTCCGTTTGGACACATTTTGATTACACGTTGCAGTTCACTTTTTTTTTTCTCTCATGAAATTTTCAGTCTTTTTCTTTAACCACTACTTTCTTTCTCTTTTTCTATGAAGGAGTTATGGCAAGACTGATCAAATTTGGCTCTAATTATTATTATTATTATTATTATTATTATTATTGATTGCTTGTGATTCACCAACCCACTTCAACCAGACCTCATCCACACTTTTATTATTTCATCAACCAATTTTTGAAGTATATCAATTGGGTTGGTGTTTGTTTTTTTCCAGAAAGATAAAATATTTTATCTTTGTGATTTACGACAAAGAGATAAAACGATCCCTCCTCCTCTCCCTCTGAAATCCGCTGATGTTCATTTGATATTTTATTCACTTTCAACTTTTCTAATACATAAGTTTTAGAAATAAATTTTGTCGTTATTACATAAATTATTTGGACAATTCTATATTGATTACTTTTAGGCGGATCTTTGATATGTAAGTTGTTTTCATTACAAATTTAGAAGAATGGCTTCTTAAACAAAAACCAAAACAGAATCACACAAAAAACACCCAACCCCAGAAAATATCAAGAAGATTAATTACAATTATGAAATAATCACATCGTAAATGGAGATACTAATTCAGTCATTTTCAGTAATGATTATTAGGGTAAAAGTTGAATGGGAAAAACAGTTCATTTAAAAAAAGATATAAAAACAAACTGACATCTTTAAATATAATAATCACAATAGGTCGAAAGCAAAAACAATAATGTTGGAATTATCTTATTGTAATGGGAACATTTTTTTGGTAAGGACTCTTATGGTTTTTACCACCGGAAGGAAATGACGGGATTTTTTGGAACTGACACCGCCAGCTGAGAGAATAGCCATTTTCGGCTGAAGCCACGGAGCAGAGAAGACGTCATTGTTGTAGTCATGTAAAGTTTTGCAGGATGTGCTGTTTTTTAAAGCTTGTTGTTCCCTACAGTTAAGGGAAAATAGTGAATAGGGAATAAATCACTCAGAGGATTTTACTGTTGTGCTGGACCTCCCCTGGAGAAATATGCTGTTGCCTATATCTGTGAATTTGTGCTGTCTCGACTTTGCCCTTGATGTATTCCAGAGCTACCCTGCTGGGCTGTATTCTTCTTAGAGGAATATGCTGTTGTCTATATCAGAGAATTTGTGCTGTCTTGACTTAGACCATGAGGCACAGAATTGAATTTGCTGTCCTATACAAGTGCTGAAAGAATTACTAAATGAACCCCCATGTGTCAGCATCATTTGCTGTATTCTTGACGAAAAACGGAACAGGTTTTCCCAAGAGATAATTTTCGCCTCAGAGAATTTTAGCAACAAGTGTTTTTCTCCAAAACATTATAACTCCATTTTTATTTAATTTTATTTACTTGATAATAAATAGTTCTTAGTTGTACGCACGAAGCACATTTGTCTTTTTATTATTTCCTTTCTTTTTTTCAAAGTGCTGTTTTATTTTGCGTGGAAGGATTCGATTTTTTAGATGAAAAATAATTCTTTTGATAAATAAAGATCGGAGCAGAGTCAATAAAGAACAAATTAGGAGTAAAAGAAAACAACTTCTTGTTTAATCAATAGCATAAAGTTTTCTTTGTTTTTTTTTAATAACTCTCCTGTTATCAATTAAAAGTTGTCTACTTAATGAGTAGTAGTAGTAGTAGTAGTAGTAGTAGTAGTAGTAATTATGTCCTTTGCAGATGCTGAAGGTTTTGATCCATTTAAGCAAAAGGCCAAAACACTTGAATAGCAATAATGACGTATAAATATCAGCTGTAAAATTGAGCAAAAGACAAGATTTTGTAATAATTTCAATTATGATTTAATTATAAAATGATACTAAACATCGTTTTATAATAATAATAATAATAATAATAATATGTTAACAGCAATTCTATAAGATAATTATCAAATGTTATTATTTTCTATGAATCTGTCAACGTAATATTTTGTCTAAAAAGAAAGAGATCGGGATTCAATGATGTCGACTTTAAATTAAGAAATACCCAACTGGCGCATAGTTTTATTATATTAAGAATTCTTATTTGATATATATTATTTGCAAAGAAATCTATTTGAGCTATTGATGAGTCAGTAGCAGATACTAACATTCCGAATCAGAGTGGACCTGGAAGTCATAGCAATAAACGAGTACTCCATACTCCCTAGAGCTGAAAAACTGGATCCTCACCACCAGATGCAATTTAATGTCATATCAGGACACCCGTTTTGTAGGACGGTCTTACCCTTCTACCGGGTATACAACCAGCATATTTCAATCCCCGCTAACAGGAAAAAATATATATATGTCTCCTGTCATCCATTCCATTTCTAAATATACCGAGGTGGATGCAGAAGCTTAGGGTCTCATCTATGGGACAAATAAATCGGCTTAAAAATTATTCGATACGAATACTTGACGACATATAACTGTAAATTATTTCTACTAAAAATAATTACTTGAAGCTATAATTGTTTACCAAAAATTATTATTAGTTACTTGAAACCCTTCAATTATGTGCAAACAACCGATTATTATAAAATGAGAAAAAATACTTAAAACCATATAATTTTGTATAAATTATCAGATAGGAATATTGTGAATTGAATTACCATGACCAGATAATCCGGCGAACACTGATGGAAACACTGGACAGCTGTTTCTACCTTATTAAATCTCATCAGCAATATATACCGTGATCTCCACCACTGGAGATTGAAACAGCGACCACAGATTGCAGTGTCGAAACTCTACAACTGAGGTACCAGTTTATATCGCACACAAGTGATGCCAAATTAACTAGCCATGGTAATTGCTCGGCCAATTGACCTAAATGTGTTTTGCAAGTTACAGCCGTACTCTTTACAGAGGACACGGTCACCTCCAGGACCACGTCTTCCCAAGAGGATTAGAAATACGCGTCCGCGTAATTAATTAGAAAATGTAGATGAAGATGGAAATATTTGAAACTATCGAAATGTGTGCAAATCATTTGTTTTAGATTGGAATACTTGATATCATATTACCCTATAAAAAAACAATTAATAAACAACTATAAAAAGTCGAATAAAAACCCAATGAACACTATTTCCTAACCTTTAAGCATAAAATAACACTTGACCGGTTGATATGCCGTTAAAATCATTCAATCAATCAATCTTTCAAAATGGATTCTCTCTACCTAAAAAAACATGAAAGAAGTGGTATTATTCTTTCACATGTGATCAGTAGAAGTTGAGATATTGTCAGTTATGTACCTATAAGCGGCCATTTTGAATTGTCCGGTTACCAACATGTAGTCAGAGGTTTTGAAAACCTTATCACTTCCTCTATTATGATGTCAAGTTTCAGATAAGATGGAAAAATTGCATCGTTATTGTGTTTTTGACATGTTTCTGTGCTGATAAGAGAGTTCTCAAAAGCCTGTAAGGACTAAAGATTAGTTTGCTCCTCTGACTACATTTTTGAATAATTGTTTTTACTTGATCTCCATAGATAAGAAGCAATACGTCTATTCAGTTCTGAAACGGCTGACAACTTACGAACTGAATCTATGATAAGTAACCAGCGGCCTGTATATAAGACTAATCAAAGCTTAGAAAGGGATGAATAATTCTCGGGTTTTAAGAGAATTTTCGGTACTATGTACTAAATATCTAATAAAAGTTTCATTTGAAATGACAGAGACAACTTTTTTTCATGTATCAACTCCAACTTGTTTTTTTTTTATTAAGAAAATGTAACTGAATAACTTTTACAATACGTTTTGCTTCTCCTTTTTAAAAGAAAATATCGCTAATATTTTACGAAAACCTTCCGAAATGGGGAAAATAACGTAAATTTTGCTCAAGTTTTTAGTTTTTCTTACTTCAAATTTCATGCAAAATCATCAGACACCTCAGCTTAGTTTTTTTTTTTTTTTTTTTTTTTTTTGCTGACTTTTATTTGAGGCTCCTTTAGTACGAGCAAGTTGTTCTTAAACTTTTTTAGTTCTATTTTACTACTACTGCCACTACTACTGCTACTACTACTAATAATAATACTAATAATACTAATAATAATAATCAACAAAAAAAGAGAATCTGCAAAATTGTAGCCTTTGCTGTCCCGGCGGACCACAGAATAAATCTGAAGGAAAGTGAAAAGAAGGATAAGTACGTCGACCTTGCTAGAGAATTGAAAAAGCTGTGGAACAACATGAAAGTAACGATTGTGTCAATTGTGATTGGTGCGTTAGGCACAATAACTAAAGGATTATTAAAAGGCCTGGAGGACTTGGAAGTTGGCGGACGGGTAGTGACTATCCAAACGACAGCATTGCTAAGAACGGCCAGAATCCTGAGACGAGTCCTGGAGACTTGAGGAGACTTGCTGTCACTCAAACTCTAGTGAAAAACCATCAGCTAACACTGATGTGAAAAACTCTAAAGGAGTAAATAATAATAATAATAATAATAATAATAAGAAGAAGAAGAAGAAGAAGAAGAAGAAGAACTAAAATCTATTCCTACTGTTTGTTTCACGGTATTCTTTTTTTTTCTCGTAAAAATCACCTGTGCTTGTGCTGTAACGATTCACTTAACATCGTTCGTGCGGGCAAATTTACCTGACTACATTTCTACCGAAAGAAATCAATAAAGTTATCTTTGTGCGGTAACAAATTTGCATATCATATTTGCGCACGAGTAACAAATAAACTTGCAACGTTTATGTCGTATAAGATCACTAAGCTTCATATGCATCGTGACAAATCATCTCTCTCTCTCTCTCTCTCTCTCTCTCTCTCTCTCTCTCTAACTCCCTCAAGCACACACTCGCGAATTAATAATGATAATAATAAATATAAGGCGTCTCTTATTTCCGAGGAGCTAAGGTTAGTAAGATCCCTCTTTAAAAAAAAGACAACATTGATTTTTCTTATATTTGTGAAATCTTTTGGTAAACTACTTGTAATTTTTTAAATGAAGAATCTTTCTAATCGGCTAAATTATTTTCAGCTAAACTATTCTGAAATATGTAAGATTTGTTTAAATTTAGCGCGCTAAAATCAGTAATACTCACCAGTCTTCTTAATCGATAAACAGTTTCCGCCCTTATTTTCATCTGAAGGTCGTCAGAAGTTCATCTAAAAAAATGATCAGCCTCACTAGAAATAATCTAAAAATAAGACTATAGATATAAACTATAAAGGCGATATAGGAAAACCCTTAGAAAGCTCTAAAATATAAAATAGGTGGATATTGGACGCTAACAAGTTAAAACTTAGGGTTAGATATATACAATTTTTTGTGACCCGCTGATCATAAACAGATATCATTGCTGTTCTTGGTCACATCTGTGTCAAGTGCGCAGATCGTAAGCAACCCTGGGTCTGGTATAGCTACAATATATCACCCTTGATTAAAAGGACCAATCACAATATTATACAACGTAGGACCCAAGCAACAGGCTTGGGTGTCATGAATGGCAGGTGCTCTCTTGATAGTCAACATGGGAGACCCGTCGTCATCCAGCGAATGTTGGCTGCTCTTTTTTCAGGTACATGAATAATGACATAAACCACAACGATCAGACACCTAAACGCAAAACATGGACTAGAGAAGATAATCAACTTGCTCTACACTGCTATTTTAGGAGCAACTCTTCACAAAGAGGATACAGGAAAAGAATGATAGAGATCTGGTAAGAATGTGCGAATTTTCAGACAACAAGCCAAAAGCTTGCGGATCAATAATTAAGAAGGGTTAACTTTCTGACCTTGAATTAATTGAAATCCATCAAAAAATATATATAAACAAAACTATAATACAGTACCAAACGCATCAAGTGGTGTCAAACAAAAACAATCCAACGAAAAAGAACTGCAAACTTCGGGAAATAAAAACGTCACACTCCCAAACGATACACTACCAAGCAACCAGGAAGAAATACTATCACAAGAACAAAAGATAAATCTAGAAAATGTAAAGAGAATCATAAGTAGCGAAAAGACTATTCTACCTTCATTAAGAAACATAGAATGGAAAACACTTAAGATAGAAACGAATAAAATAAATCACATACTACCTTAAATACCGACGAATAATATTACCGAGTTAAATGAAGTAATCTATACAGGTGCAAAATTAGTTTGGGAGAAAATTGGGATCTCCCCCAAAAAGCACGAAGAGACAATCAAAACCGGGATGGGAAATTCGACTGGAAACGCAAATAAAAAACCTAAATAAACAAACCAGAATAATAAAAAAAGAGAGGCGCTGGAATAAGCGGGAACAAAAAGGAACAGGCAACACAAGAAAAAATAACAGTACAACTTGAGGAAGAAAAAAACAGAAAGTGCTGGCTAAAGAAGAGAGATTAAAGAGATACGAAAACAAGCCAGAATAATAAAAAAAGACAGGAGGCAGCACAAGAATAAATAACAGTAAACTTGAGGAAAAAAAAAACAGAAAGTGCTGGCGGTGGAAGGGAAATCAAAGAGATATCGACAAAGGGTAAAACAATACAGAAAAAAAACAGGACATTCCAAAACAACGAAAGAAAATTCTATCAACAATTGGGAGGGGGTGACACAAAAACATTCCAACAACTGAATACCAAAGAAACTGAACGAGTCTCGACTAAAATATGGCCACCAAAAGACATAACGAAAAGGCTGAATGGTTAAACAATATTACAAGAGAACTAGAAGGACTTGAAGAAGGTTCCAAAGCTGAAATACACATCGACTTACTCACAACGACACTAAAAGGAAACGCCTGGCCATGATGGAGTACATGGTTTCTGCTTCAAAAAGTTCACCTCCATTCACGGCAGACTAGCACTAGAAATGAACAGATGCTTACAAGGAGAAAAAGTACCTGAATGTATGACGAAAGGAAAGACTACATTAATCCAAAAGGGCCCAAGGAAAGGAACTGCTCAAAAAATTACAGACCGATAACCTGCCTACCAATGTGGGGAAAATACTAACAGCACAAACAAGGGAAAAGATTTACTACTCGCTAACAAGCCGCGGATTGTTCCCTGACGAACAGAAAGGATGCCGCAAAGGATCCAGAGGCACGGCAGAATTACTTTACATGGATCAACATATCCTAAATGAGAGCAAGACCACACCGAAAAATCTAGCTATGGCCTGGATAGACTACAAAAAGGCATATGATATGGTTCCACAAAGCTGGATAATAAACTGTCTAAAATGTAAAAAATATCACATGAAGTCATAAACTTTATCGAAAAAACCCTGAAAACCTGGAGAGTGGAGCTGACAGCAAGAAGAAGGTTAACCGAAACAAAGATCTAAAGAGGTATTTTCCCAGGGAATGCACTATCACCCTTACTATTCATAATAGCCATGATGCCACTGAACCACATACTCAGAAAATGCACTGCCGGATACAAACTTAGCTGATGGTAAGAGAAGATCAACCACCTAATGTACATGGATGACATTAAACTATTTGTAAAAAAGGAAAAAGAACTGGAAACACTCATAGACGCCGTTAGAATATACAGTCAGGACATAGGGATGGAATTTGGCATAGAAAAATGTGCTACGCTCGTTATGAAAAGTGGAAAACGACGTATGACTGACGGAATGGAATTACCAAATCACGACGGAATTAGGACGCTGGAAGAAAATGAACCCTACAAATACTTGGGCATCTTGGAGGCTGACACCATCAAACAAGTGCAAATGAAAGACACGATCCGAAAAGAATATCTCAGGAGAACGCGAAAACTACTCGAGACAAAACTCTCCAGCAGAAACCTCATCAAAGGAATAAATACTTGGGCTGCGCAACTAGTCAGATACTCGGGACCCTTTCTCAAGTGGACCCGAGAGGAACTTAAACAAATGGACCAAAGGACAAGAAAACTAATAACCATGCATAAGGCATTACACCCCATAGACGACGTTGACAGACTATATGTATCTAGAAAACAGGGAGGAAGAGGACTTGCCAGCATCGAAGACACTGTTGACGCATCCATACATCGGCTCGAAGACTACATAGAAAAATACGAACGAGGACTAATTACAACCATCAGAATCGATACCGACAACACGATAAACGAAAGAATGACAACAACTAGGAAACAAAAATGGGAAGAAAAACAACTCTATGGCCGCTTTAAGCGTCTAATAAACATCTCACACCAGAAAACCTGGACCTGGCTAAGAAAAGGAAACCTTATGAGAGAAACGGAATCCCTCCTAATAGCAGCGCAGGACAACGCCATAAGAACGAATCATATCAAAGTGAGAATAGATAAGACGCAACAAAACAGTAAATGTAGGCTATGCGGTGACAGAGACGAAACGATCAATCACATCATAAGTGAATGTAAGAAATTAGCACAGAAGGAGTACAAGGCGAGACACGACTGGGTCGGCAAGGTAATCCACTGGGAAATGTGCAGGAAATTTCAATTTGACCATACAAACAAATGGTATATGCACAACCCGGCGCCTGTCATAGAAAATGACTCGCATAAACTTCTATGGGACTTTAACATACAAACGGATCACCTAATCCCGGCCAGAAGACCAGACCTCATAATAATCAACAAAAGAAAGAGAATCTGCAAAATTGTTGACTTTGCTGTCCCGGTGGACCACAGAATAAAACTGAAGGAAAGTGAAAAGAAGGATAAGTACTTCGACCTTGCTAGAGAATTGAAAAAACTGTAGAACATGAAAGTAACGATTGTGCCAATTGTGATTGGTGCGTTAGGCACAGTAACTAAAGGATTATTAAAGGCCCTGGAGGACTTGCAAATTAGCAGACGGGTAGAGACTATCCAAACGACAGCATAGCTCAGGACGGCCAGAATACTGAGACGAGTCCTGGAGACTTGAGGAGACTTGCTGTCACTCAAACTCCAGTGAAAAACCATCAGCTAATACTGATGTGAAAAACTTTAGAGGAATAATAATAATAATAATAATAATAATAATAATAATAATAATAATAATAATAATAATAAAGAAAAACACATGTATTGTCATTATAAGCAAGAAAGAAGTGAAATCTCACGCGAGAAAAATTTGGACATGGCTAGGAAAGGGAAACCTTAAGAGAAAAACTGAATCTCTTTTTGTTGTGGCCTCGGAAAGAGTCACTAATGAAAACGCAAACACGGATATTAGATTACAGATTATATTACACAAGAAAGATAGAATTACATTGAAAAGGTAAGAAGTCTCCTACTGTTTGGATAACACCGATATTGATCTGCCTCTTTGGCAGCGAAATCTCTCAGCACTAATAGCGGTGAGAAGAGTCCATTATGGTGAGATGGGTAAGGCTCTCACAACACTTCTGAAAGTAATGCAAAACAACGCCATAAGGATTAACTATGTCAAAGTAAAAACATGCAAGACGCAACAAAATAGCAGATGTAGATTATGTGGTGATGAAGACGAAACGATCAATCACATAATAAGCAAATCCCTCCAAGAAAATGCAACGTACAAAATTCTCAGGGATTTTGAGATACAAAAAGATCCCCTAATCTCGACCAGACAACCATACCTACTGATAATCAACAAAAAAAGAGAACCTACCGAATAGTGAACTTTGACGTTTCGACTGAACACGGGGTAAAAATGAAAGAAGGCGAAAAGGGAGATGAATACCTTGACCTTGTAGAAAACTGAAAACAAAAAACTATGGAACATAAATGTGACGGTGATACCGATTATAATTAGTGCGCTCGGTATAGTCAGGAAAGAATTGGTACGAGGAAATAAGAAGAGAAGTCAATCCAAAGTACAGTATTGTTGAGATCGTCTTGAGGAGACTTTCTGTCACTCAGACTCCAGTTGAAAACAATCCGCTAACGCTGGTGTGAAAATCTTTTAAAAGAGTCAAATAAAGAGAACCTGTGGGTAAGTGGAGTGTCCTGTACCGGTTGGTCACAGGGTGAAAATAAAAGAAAGTAAAAAGAGAAATAAGTATTTACACCTTGCTAGAGGACTAAAAGAAACCATAGAATATGAATATAACGGTGACATCAAATATAATTGATGTGCTTGGAATAATCTCCAGAGGCTTGACAAAGGGAGCTGGAAGACGTAGAAATCAGGGAACGAGTCAAGTCCATCAAAACTTCATCATCGGCTAAAATATTGAGAAGAGTCCTAGAAATTTGAGGAGACTTGCTTTCTCCCAGAATCTACTCAAAGACCATAAGCTAACGCTGGTGTGAAAAAAACCCTCAGAGATTAATTATAATAAATTAGCAATAATTGTAATAATAATAGTTATTAAAAAGTAAATAGTTAATGATATGATTATTAATAATTATTGATTATAATAATATTAATGATAGTAAAAATAATTAAAATGGCAGTTTCAGAATAAAGATATAAAAATATTTAGAAACTAAATAAAGATTAAATTATGATTTGAAATGGAAATCAAATAAAATCTTTAAAAAATAACTAAAAAAGTTAAGTTTCACATTAATAATGGTGTTTATTGCTACGATTTCCTTAATAAATAGAAAGAGAGATTTTCGCTAAAAATCAAATCAAATAAGATCCTGTTAATGACAAGATTTTATTTGCTATTAAAGAATGAAGATTTCGGGTCGCCCTTGACCACGGTGAACAACTTTACTTATATATACATATATATATATATATATATATATATATATACTGAAAGAAAAAATTTGCTGAGCCCTTCATAGTCAACGCGAATAAGTCTTGGGAGACATTTTGTCAAGAAGAAAGGAAAAGTGGTAGAAATTTATCGAAAAGCGTTAAATTCATCAGAGCACCATCCTAAAATTGTCTTAAAATCCAGGAAAAATGGATACAACTAATTGAAGAGAGAATAAGATTATAGCAACCTGTGAAAATCATACACCAAAAATTTGAAATAAAGGAAAGAAAAAAGAAATTTGAATTCAGACTCCATATTGATCTTTCTATAAAAATTGTTTCTTCATAGTACAATTTTTCTTTGTTTTGGTCCAACGTCGTGTAAGTCCATTTAACTTTCCAATTCTATCCTTTTATTTTATTTTATTTTATTTCATTTCTTTTTTATGTGTGTATTACATCAAATGTTTTTTCTCAACTATACACGGTGAAATTTGTGTAATGTCAGTGGAAATGTATTTGTTGAATTTATTTTCTTCAAAATAACTTCTTTGTAAAGGAATTAGCGTTTGTTCGTCTCGTAAATATAATTGTTTTTTTGTTTGTTTGTTTGTTTGTTTTTGTTTCGTAAATTAATAGTTGAGTTACTCCTCCTCTTCCCCTATTCTTACACGCCTTTTTATTTCTTTTCTTTCTCTTTCCTACCCTAAAAAAAATTCTCGTTTTACTGCAATCTTGTACGGCAAAATTCGAGGTTTTATTAACTTCCCTCCTTTTTTTGTAGCCATGGGGGACACACTTGGAGTAATTCGAAAATTTTGCTCAAATTAGTCAATTTAGTAGACCTTGTTTCTTGTCAGTGGCAGGGTCTCGAAGTTCTACGAAAATATAGGCGAAGAACATTCTCGTTTAAATTTGATAGCAGAATGATTATATTTCAGAATGTATCCCCATTTTGTTCTAAATTGACATTGCATTCTTTTTCCGTTTTTTGAGTGAGCATTTCTTTTTGGTGCGCATTTGCGTAGCCATTTTGAATTTGGCTTCTCTTGGGTTTTGGGCACGCGTGTGGGTGGCCACTTTGAATTTCCTGAGTTAAGTCAAGTTTATTTAGAATTTTTTTCCCAAAATGTCCGTATCTCCGGTAGTGACTGCTCTTATTAAAAATACAGACATTTATATGAGGAAGATTACCTCTGTTATGAGTTGTATTAAGGCAGAGGAATCTTTAGTAAAAAAATTCTTTCCTTGCGTAAAAAGTAAATTTGGTAAATCATTCAAAAAAAAAATAGAAAGGATTTATTTGTAAAAACAGCATTACGTTTTTTTTCTCGAATGACAAATAAATGAATAAATAAAAAGTAATCTTAAGATTAAAAAATATCTCATTAAAATATGAGGCCACTTAAATATTTTTCATTAAGTAAGAATAAGGAGCGGAAAAATTCCAAATTTATACACATTAATAACTTATATATTTCATTTAAAAATTGTTTTTTACGGATAATAATCAAGATTGCTGCGATGAATATTTATTCTTTTAGTTGATTTAAAAAAAAAAATTGAATAATGAGAATTTTGTGTTTTTCAATAATCCCTCTCTCTCTCTCTCTCTCTCTCTCTATATATATATATATATATATATATATCTTCTTTAAAATGTATATGTGCGTATGCGTGAATGTGTGTGTGTGTGTGTGTGTGTGTGTGTATGCGTGAATGTGTGTGTGTGAAATTCTCTTTCGTCTCAGTAAAATCAATTTATTTGTGCCACGTCATTTTAAACTTTAGAAGAGGAAGTTAAAATCCGTTTTGATTGGTTCTTATTTTCAATTACATAAAAGACAATTATATAAAGAGACGTTCTTTATCAATCAAACATTTGTTGAGAAAAAGCCGAGCAAAAAGTTTCACCGAGAAAGAAAACAAATTCCAGCAAGAAAAAAAGCAAAAAACAACGAAACAAACATTTGTCAAGAAACAAGAAAGGTTTGTTGGCGTTTTACTTATCTCTTTGTAATCCACACAGATCAGCCATTTCATAATTTTCCTTTTTCTTTATTTCTTGCTCATATTTTCCATAAGTTATGATTATTTATCCCCCTAATCATCAACATCTATCTATCTATCTATCTATCTATCTATCTATCTATCTATCTATCTATCTGTTTAAATATAACTATGTATGTGTATATAACGATATATGTGGATATAACGATATATATATATATATATATATATATATATATATATATATATATATATGCATATATAAATGTATATATATATGTATATCTATGTGCATATATATATATATGTATATTTATGTGCATATATATATCTATATATTTATGTGCATATGTATATCTATGTGCATATATATATATATGTATATTTATGTAGATATATATATATATATATGTATATATATATATATATATATATATATATATATATATATATATATATATATACATATATATATATATGACTATGTATATATACGTATATATATATGTATGTAAATATATATATACGTGTATATTCATGAATATATATATGTATATTTATATATGTATATTCATATATACGTATATGCACATATACTCTACCCTCCTAACTGTATAACATCTTTCTATCTCTAACTCATCTCATCTCTTAGTGTATTTCTCTTTTTAAACAAGAGTATATATATATATATATATATATATATATATATATATATATATATATATATATATATATATATACGTGTATATATATATATATATATATATATATGTGCGCGCGTGTGTGTGTGTGTGTGTGTGTGTGTGTGTGTGTGTGTGTGTGTGTGTGTGTGTGTATCAATCTACGCGTTTGTTCGTGAGTATGTGTATATGCGTGGGTGTGTGCAATCGATTTCATTAGTGTGTGAGTGAGTCGGGCTGTTGTTAGTTTGTATTATAAAACAAAACGAAACGACGTTTTTGATGTAAACATTAGTGTGTGTGTGTGTGTGTGTGTGTGTGTGTGTGTGTGTCGTTTTTCTCCCCCCGCCCTCTCTCTCTTATTCTCTTTCTTTTTCTCTCACTTCTCTCTATCATTTTCTATATGGAAGTGGGTGTGGGTGTGTCGAGCTGTTGTAGAAGTTTTAAGAAAATTACAAAACACGAAACGAGACGACGTTTTTAATGGAAACATTAGTGTGTGTGTGTTTATGTGTGTGTGTTTACATGTGTGTGTCTTTATAGTGTGTGTGTGTGTGTGTGTGTGTGTTTATACGTGTGTGTATGGGTGTGTGCGTATGTTTAAATACAATCAGCACGATTCTCTCTCTCTCCCTCTCCCTCTGTTTCCATCTCTCTCTTTCTTTCTTTTCTCTTTGTCTCTCTCTCTTTCTCTCTTTCTAAATAGCATTTTCTCTCTCTCTCTCTCTCTCTCTCTCTCTCTCTCATGAATATTTTAGTTTGGAATTTCAAACAATAGATGACACTTGCCCCCCCTCTCTCTCTTTCTCTCTCTCCGTTCCATTTTTTCTCCCCTCACTCCCTCTTTCTCTCTCTCTTTCTTTTTTTCTCTCTCCCCCCTTTATTCTTTTCTATGTTAATTTCAATTTTTATTCTATTGTGAATTGTGATTTAATCTTTTATTGATTTATTTATTTCCCCTCTCTCTCCTCTCTCTCTCTCTCTCTGTCTCTCTCCTTCTGTCTCTCTCCCTCTCTGTCTCTCATTCTCTCTTTCTTTTTCTCTCCCCCTCCCCTTTATTCTTTTCTAAGCTTATTTCAAGTTTTATTCTATTTTGGGTGAATTGTGATTTAATCTTTTATTTATT
Source organism: Sepioteuthis lessoniana (assembly GCA_963585895.1). Classification (NCBI taxonomy): domain Eukaryota; kingdom Metazoa; phylum Mollusca; class Cephalopoda; order Myopsida; family Loliginidae; genus Sepioteuthis; species Sepioteuthis lessoniana. The sequence goes on along the minus strand of CAUZXS010002402.1, from coordinate 30,596 downwards.
TATTTATTTATTTATTTATTTATTTCCTCTCTCTTTCTCTCTCTCTTTCTCTCTCTCTCATTCTTTCTCTCTCTCTCTCTCTCTCTCTCTCTCTCTCTCTCTCTCTCTCTCTCTGGTCATTTAATATGAAATTTTCTTAATAAACTATTTTCTTTTATTCATTCAGTCATTTTATATTTTTATTTTTTCTTATTTTGTGAATTTTGACATTTTTATTTAAATATATTTTCCTCTATTTTCAGATTGAACTTTATTTCTTAATCGAAAAAAAAAAAGAAAATGGCCAGCAACGAAATGGAATCTCTTTTTCAATGTTCGCATTGCGAAAATGAATTAAACAAGGAATCGAAATCGTTTCCCTGTCTTCATTCGTTCTGTGAGACATGTTTTAATAATGAAGTGAAAAGAAAGACAAATGGAATTGGTCATTGTCCAAAATGCGACGAAATTGGCCAACTTGATCAATTGCAGTTGTCACCAATTTTGATCAGTTATTTAAAATGTCAAAAAATCGAATCGACCAAGTGGAAATGCGATTTTTGTTTCGACGATCAAATCGAATCGATCGCCACAAATTGGTGTGAAAATTGTGAGAAATTCTTGTGCGACTCATGTGATCGATCCCACAAGAAAATTCTTAGAAAACATTTTGTGATTGAATTAAACGAAAATGGAAAGGAAAAAGTCAAAAAATCGATTCGGATTGAAAAGTGTAAAAGTCACAAAAAAATGGAAGATTTGTACTGTAAACGATGTAACGTGTGTCTTTGTGACACATGTTACAAGAATCACTTAAAAGATTCAGGTGACTGTTCATCTCTTCTTCCAATATCTGTGAAAAAAGAGGCATTCAACAAACAAAAATCCCAAATCCCCAAACTCCTCAAAGAAATTGGTGATTTCGAAAAGGATCTTGAGGAAAAAAATATCAAATCGCAAATTTATTGTGAGGAATTACAAAAACAATGCGATTTGAAATGTAAAGAATTCTGGCAAAATTACGACGACACAATCGATGAAATGAGAGAAAAAACTCATGAAATGTGTGACGAATTGAGACAAATGACAAAAGACCAAGTGGAAAAATGGCAGAAATTCCTTCGGGAAACGGAAAACATGTTGAAAAAATTCGAAATTTGGCGCCTTAATTTGCATCATTTATCAAAAAAAGGGTCGAAAGAAAAGGTCGTTGTTTTGGGTGTCGAATTGGTGGCCAGGAATTTGAAATCATCGTTGGTTGAATTGAATCAGAAAATAAAAGAACCGTTGAGAAAATGGACATTACGTGTTAAATATTCTGATTTGTGGCAGAAATTCCTTGAAAATCTCGAAACTGAAAAAATTGGGTGTGGAATTTGGGATTTTGCAGTTAATTCCATTGAAATTGAAACTGAATGGAATTTGCCGAACACCCATCGTTGGATTTGGTCACTTGTTGTCAGCGACGAAGATCATCATTTGTTTCTTGCTGACAATTCGAACCGTTCGATTGTTGAAATGACAGAATCGGGTGAATTTGTTGGTGAATTGGAATTAAAAGGGGAAAATGGAGAGGAAATACAGCCAACGGAAATGTTTTTTGATTCTTCCCAAATTTTGGGGGTAAATTGTTGGGGGGAGGGGGTGGGAGAAGAATATTTAATTTTTTTGGAAAGAAAAAAATTTCCTTGTTTTTTGCAAATCATAAAAATCATTAAGAAAAAAAAACTTTTTCTTCTTTTTCTGTTTGTAAAAACCAAAAAGAAATTTTGATTTGTGATGAAGGGACATTTAAATTTGATTTTTACACAGAAAAAGGAGAATTTCTAAAAACCATTGACACGGGGGTTGAGTCGAGGGGTCGGTGCACCCCCCTAATTCGTGCTGATCCCTCAACTGGGCAAATTTGGGGGGCAAAACAATGGACTTGTGAAATATTTTCTTTTGATAAAAAAGGAACAAAAATTCAATCAGTCAAAACAAAAGAAGAAATTTGGATTTTTTTATAAATAAATTGGGACAAATTTTTTTTTGTAATTTTGAAGGAATTTTTACATTTTTTCCGGAAAAAAAATTACATAAGAATTTGTTTAAATTTGAGAAACAATCTGAATTTTATCCACCAAATCTTTTTATTTTAAGGGAAAAAATGTTTGTTTTTCTTAGAATTGATGGAAAATATTTCATTAAAATTTTTAAATTTCTCGACTGACAAAAAAAAAATAAGGGCAATTTTTTTCTTTTACGTAAAATATTTTTAAAAATTAAAATTTTTTTTTTCATTTTTGAGAATAAATAAAATTTTTAAAAATTTTATCAATTATTTTTGTGTTTTGTTTGAATTTTTCGTGTGAATTTTTGAATTGGCAATTTTAAAAAATCAAACAATTTTTTTTGATAATTCAGAATATGAAATGAGGTAAATAATTTTTTTTGCTGTTGAATTTCTGAATGTTTTTCTGAAATAATAAAAAATATTTGTTAAAAAATACGTTAAAATTGAATAAATTGCTTTTGATTTTATAGATAAATGTTTTTTTATTGGGCATTTAATTTCGGCATTTAAAAAATATTGAAATAATTTTCAGCTTTTTGATTATTGATAAAATTTGAAGCAAAAAAATGTTTCATTATGAAACTGTCAATTACAATGGACTAATATCCTGATCTTTTATTTTAAAAAATAATCATAAAGTTTTAAAGTCGAATGATTTTTTAATAAAATTAAAATAACAAGAAAGAAAATTGATTAAAATTCTGTAAAATTAATTCGTAAAATGAAATGAATATTTTTTTTTAATCTTGTTTAAATTTCGGAAAATTCGGATGTCTTTTAAGTTAAAATAAATAATTGAAATATTAAAAATGTTGCTTTTCTTGTTTATTTTCATCAATAATTTCTATAAAATATCAATAAATTATAAAATCATTATGAAACAAATAATCCAATAAAGAAAATAGATTTCCTTTTTTAATGGCAAATCAACCTTGCTGGGTTATTTAATGCCAATGTCTATAATTTATATTAGGAATTAAGGAAAGAAATTTGAAATCTTTCATTTTAAAACAGAAGGAAAAAATGTCCTTAAATTTGCGACTGAAAATTTCTTTTTATTTTGACAAATCAGAATTAATAATTGTTCCACTTGAACGTTTTTAGTTGCTTTAAAATGTGTCAAATAAATTCGGAGGGTCGGGCAGATGTTGTTGATACCCACAGCAAAATATTCTTCAATAGATGCATTTTTGACAAACACAAAACTCTCATTCTTCCATTGGAAAAGGGATTTTTATGGAGAGACAGAGACAGAGACAGAGAGACAGAAAGAGAGAGAGAAAAAAAAGGAGAGAGAGACACACACACAGAGATAGACACACAGAGAGATAGAGAGAGAGAGACAGAAGGCGAGAGAGACACACACAAAAGGAGAGAGAGAGAGAGAGAGAGAGAGAGAGAGAGAGAGAGAGAGAGAGAGAGAGAGAGAGAGAGAGAGAGATTGGTTTGAAATGATCATTTCAACATTTGACATTTTGTGAAAATTGATTTTAGCAAAAATTCTGCCTTTTTGTTGAGGAATCAAAAAAAACTTTACAAGAAAAAGAAAATAAGATGGAAATTTTAAGGTTTTTAAAATTGTTCAAATGAATTTTTATTTCTCATCGATACGCAAAGAAAATGTACAAAAAAGGGGGGGAAGCTTTTCTTTCCCTAAAATTGTTAACAGATGTATTCATTTTTAGGGCAGCTTCGGTGGTGCAATGGCTCATTGATAATGAAATTGATTCTCACTAAGTGACATATACTTCTCACTTTATGCTAAGCTTTGTAAATCAAAACATCTTTTTTTTCTCATTTCAGTGCCGATTCGGTTACAATATATATATATTTTTTAACTTTTGGCCAAATCAAATTAAATGGACTCTACAACAAAATAATCTTCTACAAAAATTTAATGAGTTTCAATAAAGTTTGATGATTTAATTCGGGTAAAAAATCTTTTCTATTTAATTGATTCTCTCGAAATCTGAGGAGATTCAATAAAAACTCACTTAGTAGAAATAAAAGACTAAATTACATCAATAAAGTTTTTAGAAAATTGAAATTGAAATAAAACACACGACACACTAAAAAATAACAATAAATATTACGAAAATTTATGGCATCATTCAAGATGGATTAAAGTCTTGCAGATGTTTTTATTCAACTGGGGCTTCATTTGAAATATGCTATTAACTGATCAGTTTGTGGATAAGGAATATTGTATAGCACCATTTTTTCAACTGGGATTGAATCCTTGCTAGAAACTTTTACTGAACACAGACCTTTCATACAACGAGAAATTAAGCAACAATTTCTATTATCATGCAGACCCCACATCGTTTTTAAACATTACAGCAACAAGATCTTTCTGAGATCAAGAGGATAAAATAAAACAAGGAATAAATAAAGTCGAAAGCTAAAAATCTTCAAATGTGAAATTCTCATCAACATTTAATGTTTTCTTTAAAGCAATTATGACCAACATGAAACTAAAATGATAAAAAAAACTAAATTCTTAATGTTTTATTTAACGTATAGAAAAGAAAAGTATATAAATAAAAACTGTATTAATCTCTGAGTAAAAATCCAAGTTAACTCGACCAACTTTTATTTCTTTATTGTCTTTATCATATTTTCCACTAAATAGACTGACGGTCTGACATTGTGGGGTGGAAAGAAATTTATCCTTCCATCTTTTCATTAGGAAAATTGTACAATTTCACTGACCAATTTTCATAATCCAACAAAATTTGGTGTTGGGAATTTAGAATTCTTTGTTTGAAAATCTGAAAAATTGAAAGAAAAATAAAGTGAAATAAAAAGTTGAAATTTTTGAGCGAATATGAAAAATTCTGTCGAAAAGTCACATGGGCAGAATTTCCCCGGTCTTTATATATATATATATATATGTGTGTGTGTGTGTGTGTGTGTGTGTGTGTGTGTGTGTGTGTGTGTGTGTGTGTATTTTTGGTGAAGCAAAAAATATCCTTTCGGAATTTAGAAATAAAGATTCGATGCAATTTGAATAAAATATGAAAAATTCTGTCGAAAAGTCACATGGGCAGAATTTCCTCGGCCCTTATATATATATATATATATATATATATATATATATATATATATATATATATATATATATGTGTGTGTGTGTGTGTGTGTGTGTGCGTGCGTGTGTGTGTGTTTTGGGGGTGGCAAAAAATATCCTTTAAGAGTTTAGAAATGAAGATTCGATGCAATTTGAATAAAATTTTCATTATCAATAATTTTTTGCTCGCAATGATATTATTTGGGATTTACTGGTGAATGTGCAACTTTTTACAAAAATATATTTTTAAAAAATTGATTCTATAAAAGGAAAATATTGATTAAAATTATTTGTGAAAACATTTTTTAAATCTTTATTTTTGTCTATTCAGTACATAAACATTTTTTTGGATGTCACTTTGACGTTTCAATTGAAAGGATTGAAGACGACAAGTGTCTATATTCAGTAGATACATCCAACTGAATATTTCTTCTTAATAAGATAAACGATATTTTATAAGAAAGTTTATTGATTGAAAAGAAAAAGTCTCATAAGAAATTAAGAAAGAAAGGGTTTTTTTTGGGGGGGGGGTTGTAAAAAATAACTTTCCTATTTTAACGAGGGGAATTGAAAAGTTCTTATCCCAAATGAGAAATCAATTGAATCTGAATGGTTCTCAATTCAAAGTGAAACTTTGAAGCATAAAAATATCACAAAGGAAAAAGTTCATGTAGAAAATAAGAAAAAGTTAAAAGTTGAAGACTTAAGCAGAACCATTTTTAGACTGGAAGACAGGCAACAATCAGTGGAAGAGTTAGGCAGTAGCGGCACAAATAAATGGTTGAAAAGATTCCATCTCGCCCCAGGGAAGTCAGTGAAGAAATCTGGATGATATGAGTGAAAAAGTTTCCCTCAACCCATGGAAATCATTGGAAACATTTGGATGACGTAAAAGTCGAGGCAGGAAAAACAGAAAAGAAGAATTCATTTAAAGGGTTTTAAATACGATTGTGTAAGGGAAGTAAATCTTTATCAACTAAAAAACTTACTCGTCTAAGGGAGACAACTTTTGTTTACGTTGCTGTTGGTATTTTATTAATTTATTAAAATATACCCGTCAATAATTGAATTTTATATAAAATATCTTTTTTATAACCCAAATTAAAAAGATTTCTAAATTTAAAATAAATAAATCAATAGATGAACAGTATCCCATATGTTATTATAAAAGAAAACCTCAACTTTCATGTTGCAAACTTAGAATTATCTGAAAAATCAAATCTTTTATGCTTAATTTAAAATATCTGAAATAGATAATTTCTTGCCGACAGAACATGTAACATGGCAGATTTAAATTTCACAGAGAGATACTCTTGCTGGCTGTTCTAGATTCTAGCAACATAATGCCAAACATCAGTGTCTTTGATTTTCAAGCAGAGCTAAAAGCAAAATATTAAAACTAATTTTTGGTCATTTTATTTTCTAGGATCAAACTTGATGTAACTTAATTTATAATGTCATAATATTTCCTAATTACATCAGCTATTTTGCTGAGAAGAAACATATTCTTCAACTAAGTCTTCATCAGATGATGACCTTGGGGTCAGGCATGGTTTTGGGACCAAACTATCTGATAAAATTGTAAATCATAGCACAGTCTGAATGATAAAATTATATAAAGATTAATTTGATTATTAATTACTGAGACTTGTTACACAAATGAGATGACTGCAACTCTTTCTCCAACAAATACTTCATCTGCTGATAACCTTGAGGTCACGCATGTTTAAATGATCAAAACTTTATTACCACTAACCCAAGGTGTCCCAGCAATATCTTAAGATATCACCTAATATTTTCTTTAATTGGTTCATTTTGAGATGAGGCTTCTTAATCTGAGAATTAATTTTTTTATTTATTGCGGACTTTTTGTCCGCATTCCGCATCTTGGTAGTTTTTCAGTTAAAATCACCTGAAGAAGGCTAGAGGTGAAATTTGGCCGAAACATAGTGAAAGAAGAAACAACACAAAAAAAACAAAAACAAAAAAAAAAAAAAACTACCAGGATGAGGACCAAAAGTCCACAATAAATAAAAAAAATTAATTCTCACCTAATATTGTTAGTTTCCTCTTACAGCAGCAGGTAATAGAATTAACAAGGAAAAAAGTAATTCATATTATAATTTAAAGACAACAAATACTCATTTAAAATCAAATATAAAATCAGGTTGAGAATATTTTATTCCAATAACAAATCTCTGATAACAACATTTTTGGTGAAATAGCGTGATTCTAGGATTTCAGCTTGATCTTAACAATTTTTTACATGCACTTTCTAGTTATTTTTATCATTTGTCCTACTCAGAGCAACGTATAACTGTCCCTGATAAAAAAAAAACGGTTTGGAAGGGAATAAGTCAGCTTTGTTGAAAGATTGTCCTTGTGACTTTTTAATGCGCCTCAGGGCCAAGACTGTAACCATAAAGCCTTTTTGAAAAATAAAATAACTTTAATTATCAAAAGATCTTTCCTTGCTCTTCATTGCTAAGAGACCACCATCTGTGTCTGTGACCTCAAGCAATGCTTACTTAAAAAACTTGGTTAAAAAAAGCGCAAAATTCATTTCTTCCTAATCTTTCTGTGAACTTCGTACCCGTTCTTCCGCTTCTGCTGTTGCTAAGAGACTTTGGATATTTTTTTGAGGGGGAAAGTTAGAATAAATGATTGAAATATTAAAAGTGTTGGTTTTCTTCTTTATTTTCATCAGTAATATCTATAAAATATCAATAAATTGCAAATTCATGATGAAAAAAATGATCCGATAAAGAAAATAGATTCATCTACTTCTTATAAATTGGAAAAAAATCCTTTGCTTTCCTTTTTCAATGGCATATCAACCTTGTTGGTTTATTTAATCTCTCTCTCTCTCTCCCTCCCTATCTATCTATCTATCTATCTATCTATCTATCTATCTATCTATCTATCTATCTATCTATCTATCTATCCCTGTAAATAAAGATTCATTATAAATTTTATTATCGATAACACTTTTAGACACATGTAAATAATAGATAGATAGATAGATAGATAGATAGATAGATAGATAGATAGATAGATAGATAGAAATAAAGAAATTTTTTATTATATATATATATATATATATATATATATATATATATATATATATAGTTCTGGACAAGACTGATTATATTTCACATAGCACTAATACCCTTGGGAACGGTATGAATCTAATTATTCTCCCCCCAGCTATGGGTAAATAGAAGGACAGACTGGGTTCTTCAGCCTAGGTGAGGCAACTAGTCTAGAAAAAGGAATACTCTGAATTCAAACCTGTTAAACCTCGCTTAAAAACTGACCTTGCATCATATCCTGCCTGAGCGGAGGGGTTGGGAAATATGTATATATTTTTTATAATATATATATATATATATATATATATATATATATATATATATATATATATATATATATATATATATATATATATATATATTATACCTCTTTTAAGTCCCATGTACTATTTTTCCAATTTAACTTATTATTAGTAGTTTCTCTGGTGTGACATTTAAAAAGTAACTGACGAAAGGGCCCTTACATCCTTTTTTATTTCGTTCTCCCAAATTCATATAATTCCCCAAACAGTTTGTTTATATTATTTGTCTTGTAGCAATAATTTATTCAAATATTTATTATTTATATCAGTCTAACAGTTTGGTCGATATTCAAGGCAATTTATTCCTTTTTAATGTATTTTTCAACAATGATTTTTTTTTTTATTTCAGAAAAAAAAATTCAGGAATTTAACAGAAGGAAAATTATTTGCCTCACTTCATATTCTGAATTATTAAAAAGAAAAGGTCCATTTTTTTTTAATTACAAATTTAAAAATCCACACGAAAATTTCAAACTGAACACAAATATTATCGACAAAATTTTCATTTATTTTAATCAACCACCATATACAAAAAAAAATTTTCAAAAATCTTATAGCGTCTGGCAATTGCATATGGCCAACAAAAATTTGAATATTTCCTACTTAGGTGAAATGTAACAGTGGAAGCAGACCATTCTCCACGTGAACAAATCTTCAAGAAAAATCTAGCTGAGACCGAATCAAGACTTCAACAGATCATCCTAAAGTGCCTAAAATTTGACATCCAAGTCAAGTACAAGCCAGGGAAGACAATCCCAGTTACAGACGCCTTGTCAAGAGTGCTTTAATGAAAATAGAAAAGGTACACTGTGGTTCATAGTAGTAATTTACGAAGGTCTTTACTTCGATTTAGCACAAGGCCAAATGAATGGGGCACCCAATGAGACTCGAACTCACTCGTGTAGGTTTGCTAGTCTAACTTGCTAACCATTACACCACCAGAGGTGCCCTGACTGTGGTTCATAGTACATGAGTGAAAGGTTTAAGAGGGAAAGTCACAACTCAAACATAACGTACCACCACCAAACAGACTAGCAGAAAGAACAATAGGAACAATCAAGGCTCTTTGGAAGAAGGCACAGGAGGAATAAAAGTGTTCATACACAGCATTATGGATGTAAAGAACAACCCGAATAAATCAAGCAACCAAGGACATACCTAATAAATGTCTGAGGTAAGGTATACCAAAGAACATGTGAACACTTTTAAGCAAGACCGACCACAAACATAGCCCACACACAAAGACAGGAGACACCATCTCCAGCTCCCATAAAGACACTACACATAAAAGGGATGTTATTACTATGCTAATCGCAAACAAAGAGTCAAATACGCAAGAAAATCCAACAGAATACCCAACCACACATAGAGAAAGACGACCAACATTAAAAGTACAGAAAGTATAACCATCTTCAAAGTTACACAACAAGAACAGGAAGTGTCGACAAGATGTCAGAAAAATACAAGGACTAAAAGACCCATACAATATAACATAATAACTAGATATATATACATAAACACACTAGCATAAACACCACCAACTTTTGGTGACAACAACCACATTTTTAGGCCTAATATATGTTCCCATGATAATCAATCACTGCTATATTTTGAAACAGAAAATAAATTTGACTTTGCTATTTTCATATAAAGCAATCATTATATAATTAACACATTCTTCATACCAAAAAAAAAAAAAAAAGAAAAAAAAAAGAAACTGCCAACATCTGGAAAAAGTGAATGAATTTATTTGAGCAAGTGACTTCATAGATAAATAGTTACATGGTTGTTGATCTCTTCAAGAAATAATATCAAACAATTAACATAAAGTCATTAGTTTTCAAAAATTGAAAGATGATGTTTAAAATATTTTGAATTAAATTTATATTTAATACTTTTTACAAACAACTTTTGTATTTTTTTTCTCTGTATAAATGATTTTATTTTAGCATGAGTATCTGGTAAATTATATCACGAATAAAACACACGCGCGCACACGCGTACATTGAAAACATTAGAAAAATGATTTAGAATGATTTAAAATTTTAAATACAATAAATCATTTTCGTAAAATTTAAAAAATTATAAGTATTATTTGGTGTTTATTTTGTTATATAATATGTTACGCTTTTAACCTAACAAATTAAAACTGCTATGAAAAAATAACACTCGCTGAATATTGGGAATAAACTAGGGAATTATTTTCTTTGAAAATAAGTACAGCTAATGGTTGTTAAAATTAAATAAAGACTTAGTCATTGAGAGCCCAGAATAGTCCTGCGTGCTGAATTCCTGGTGTGATAAAGGATGTCTCCTTTTCCGTATCCTAGCATACACCTATTATGGGGGTGTGACTGTCCCATGAATAGTCAAGGGGAGATAACTTTGAACCTGTTTTTATGGTGTTCCTTATATGATATATTGAGCATATAAAGAAAATGATTGCATTTTAAACAGAAGTGAACTATTATGTTGAAGTGATTCATTCACCTCAACACAAAACAACTTCTTTGATGTTGTGCTTTAAATCATTATATTATATGCAAGGGTTCAAAACTCTTTATTGAAATGAAAAATATAATTTAGCTATTCAGAAACACCATAAGTGAATGATTAAGAAGTAATTCTTATATAGGTAAGAATTTGCATTCTGAATTGAATTGTAAGCTAATGTGATGCTAAACAAAGAATAATTTACTCAAAATAATTGGACACACGGAAGGTATTTTTGATAATCTTTTAAAAACTTGTATGTTGATACTTCATTTTTATATAAAATCGTATCTTATATCATTGATATTAAATACAACCCCCCCCAAAAAAACGAAGGAATTAATAAATGAAAAACTTCAGTGCATTAAAGAGGAAACAAGCTTATCATGTGTGTATTAATGTAGAAAAGTTTATGAAAACAAGTTAATCACAGTTTCTATGTTGTTTTTTTTCTTTATGAATATGTTAGTTTTCATTTTGTTGTTAACTTTTATGATTGGGCTTATTTTTCTGTGATCATGGACTATAATTTATTTTGTTGGTATTATTGACTAAGTTAAGGCTTGAATAGTTTGAAGGTTATATGGTTTTGTTTAATAAATAATTGTTTCACCAGAAAGTATGCTAACAACATTTACTGTGTGAAAATTAACTGACTTACCCCCTCTTTAATGAACATTTTGTTTTTAAACAACTATTTCTAATTTCATTGTATTTAAGTATGTTTATTCATTAAACAGCGAGTGATATACCAACAAAGAAGAGGAGTGGACCCAGGTAACCCATAAAGGGGGCAAAAATAAAAAATCATCAACAGCCACCACCACAACAACAGTAACAATAACACAAGCAGCAAAACCTACAATATCAGCAGTACCAACAGAAGTAACAATAATCGCCCAATCACCAGTGTCATTGAAAAAGAAAAGGTAAAAACCACTAAAACCGCCTAAAGATACAAAACTAATCGAACGTAACCCAATCTGTCGAAATATTCATTCAAGAAAAAGGTTTGAATATCAAAAGAAAATTATATAAAACAGAAAACCACATTCAACTAAATTGTAATCAGTGCCTCGAATACTACAAGAAATAACAATAATATCAACATAAGAAATTTGCACGAAATTTACCCTGAATACTACTAACTTAAAGCTACTTTAAAGGCCCATTTCTATGGGAAATCTTTCAATGACACAACTTTAATGGCTTCTATTATAATCAGAAGCCTAAAATAAAACAAGAAAAAGCAATAATATCAACAGGAAAAATGTACACAAAATTTACCCCGAATTCCACCAAATCCCGTTTACTACAGAAAACAACATTTCACTAAATTGTAATCAGTGCTACAAGAAACAACAATAATATCAACTTGAAAAATTTGTATGAAATTTACCCCAAATCGGGTAGAGTAATCGCCAATGGCCCAGGAGACCTGGGTTCAATCCCAGGTCGAGTCATACCAAAGACTCAAAAAATGGTACTTGATGCCTCCTTGCTTAACACTCAGCATTATAAGGTACGGATCAAGGGTAAAGTGGAGCAATCCAGGGAAAGGAGTGGCGCCCTCCCCTACAACTTGGTGTAGTAGCTATCGAAAACGGAACCTTCGGGTCACCCTCGACTAAAGGGAGACAACTTTACTTTACTTACTACTAACTTAAAGCTACTTTAAAGGTCCATTTCTACGAGAAATCTTTCAATGACCCAACTTTAATGGCTACCATTGTAATCAGTGTGTGGAACTGTACAAGAAACAACAATAATATCAAAATGAAAAATTTGAACGAAATTAACACCGAATACTACCATGGCCCACTGATAAATATGGCCTCGTATGGAACTGGTGTTGTTTCATTTTTGTAACTGATGTTGTAATAAACTTCAAGATTATAGCTCCATGTATTCAAGTTACATAAAGGATACACAAATATTTTGTTCATACATGGACTTTTTTATTGCCTTGATAGGAATACCTTAATATGGATAAAAGTATCGGCATTGACTTTGGAGTGAATAATGTTTCTTATTACCCTTGTGGGATGTTTGTTTTTGCGATATTACACACCCATCTCCTCCATAAAATCCACATGTTCGTTTTTCTAGCAACCTTTATTCCCTCAGTAACAATATGAAATGTAATATGAAGCCGCATTTGTGAAAACAATATATTCCTCTTGACATGGATCTTTTTCTCTATCAGTCTTATCTTCAGAAGTTGAAAGGAATATATCAAACACCAACTCCTTCCAAAGGAAATACAGAGACATATTTTCCGGGTGGGATGGATATTTGGGTTTCTATAGTAAGGCAATTGATGTCTGCCACTTTAACAGGAGATCCTATGAAAGTTTAGTGTCATACCAGGACACTCGTTTGGAGATCTTACCTCTCTGCAGAGGTACAGTCTATTCTACAGCCCCAGCCAAACTGGGCAAAGAATAATTTGTGTTAAATAGTAATACTTATAAACACTTAACTGTGTGCCAACAAATGTTTAATATTGAATAGAATTATAAGTGTTAGATTACAATAATTGAAACCATTTAACTATGTAGAAACAATAGCAATACAAGTGCACAAACGAATTAATTCTAAGTCATTTAAAAAGGAAATTATCAATAAAAAAATCTCTTATATACCATGTATAATTTATTTAAATGTGAGCAAACAAATGACTGATGTTAAATTCTGACTGTTACATAGCAATACTTGAAATCATTTAACTGTGTGCAAAGAAGAAAAAAATCAGCTCAGGCTCGTCGTTTAAAAATGTTATCAACAAAATGTGTTTACAAATCATATATATTTGATATATATGGATAAACATGATTCAACATTAAATAACCTACAATGGTTGATATGCCATAAAACCAAATCAAACCAAACAAAACAGATCGAATTATTTAAATTCCATATTTTACTTACGAAAGGGAAGTTTTTTTTCTATGCTTAAATACTTGTGTGAAAAGGGAAGTTTTGAATTTTGTTTTTTAGGGTGTTACGAGGGGTAGAAAATAGGAGAAATATATTTTTTATGTACATTACAAGTGTGTTTTGTTTGTCCTTATTATTCCGGGATGAAAAATAAAGTTGGGAAGGAGAGGTGCCAAGCATACCCTTTCTCATCACGCATGATTTGCTCGGTGGTTCACGGGGCTAAAAGAGGAAGAGAAAAGAAAAAATTGAAGACGGCAAGAAATGGAATTGCAAGTCAACCCCTTTCCACTATTTACCCATCTCAGCTAGCCTTGAACTCTTGGAGTGAACTTTGGGTGACCTTACCAGCTACGTGCTCAGCTCTAAGAGTCAATGGAGAGACCCTTTTTCGGCACACTCACCAAGGACAGTAGTAGTAGCGGTCCTGACTTCAAGGCGTCAACATCCATTCAAGAGCTCCGTTCCAGTGCACCCGAAATGTGACTAAGAAATAGACAGCAGAAACCTAACAACTCCTCGTGGCACTTAAATTCAAGCCTCTTAAAGAAAAGAAAAAAGAACGAAAGAAAATAAGATTATTAACAAGTCCTAAACCCTCAGTGAGTTTCATATTTCTCTTGCCTCTATGTGTCTACCTTGTAAATCTGTTTGAGTTGTGATTCGTCTCGGACTTCATATATAAATAGTAACCTTATTTTTCCATCCCCTTCTGTTCTTAAAGCCTTCTTTTATTCTTATTTTTCCCGAATTAAGCTGTTAATGTTGTAATAAATTTTGTTGTTAAATCTTCAAATTGTGTTATGTTGGTTTTGTGAGTGCTTGTCGCTTATTGTGCTGTGATTTACCGAGAGTCTTCGATTGGAGAAATTCCCTTCCCATAGTTCACCCTTTTTTTTTATCGAACATTGGGACATTCTCGCAATTTTATATATATTTTGTATTATTCTCGTTACGTGCCAACTATCACAGTCCCAGTGAAAGCCGGTTTAACAAGGGGCAAGGGGAGGTCTTCTTTCAAGATGAAAAAGCTGTAGTTTTTATACGATAAAATATATATAATCCTAGCCCTATCGTAGTGGTTAAATGTTATATATATAGTCATCCACAGACAGATCAGTTTCGTTCTATCAGAACTCATCAGTGTGGCTAGACAGTGGCTTCCCGTAGCTGGGATCGAAACCCGATTGACTCAAACGCCAAGCCAAAGACTCTAACCATTCAGCCACGAGGAGCGATTAGCAGGGTTAGTAAAT
This sequence comes from Sepioteuthis lessoniana, assembly GCA_963585895.1. NCBI lineage: Eukaryota > Metazoa > Mollusca > Cephalopoda > Myopsida > Loliginidae > Sepioteuthis > Sepioteuthis lessoniana. Next base: position 15,408 of record CAUZXS010002402.1, on the reverse strand, counting down.
TTTAAACGGTTATAAATCACAATTACTATTGTTTACATACATCCGTTCAACGGCTGCCGAGACCTCAATTCAATACAAAGAGGCTTGCAATAAACGCTAATGGCAACACGATTACTTCTTCGCCAGAGAACTCAACCCTACGGGGGTAGGGGAGTGTATATATATATATATATATATATATATATATATATATATATATATATATATATATATATATAGTAGGTATCATACAATAACTGATGTTTATATAGCAGCATTGCTTCTAACAAATCCTTCATCAGATGATGACTCCGGGTTCAGGCATGGTTTCGAGTCCGAAGCATCATTACCACTAGCAGTATCTCACGACACCACCAGACTTTGTCAGATTGTTGTCGCTCTATGTGGTTGCCAGATCCACGCATATACAGTTAGAGCCTTATCTTGGATCTTTTCCATGTATTTTCTCTTGTCTGATGGAGGAAGTCCAAAATTAGTCAAGAAAACGGAGGTTGAGTTGGCAATGAAACCTCTGCATCCGACTTCAATGGGAAATACACTTGTTATCCAGCCTTTCTGACACATTGTCCTCACATATATATTTAAAACTTACAAGGTCTTCAGGGGATGATTTTATTTATATTTTGAATTATTCCTCACGTTAAAATGTTGTTTCTTAACGTTGGCAAATAATTAAAATTTAAATAAAATCACCCTCTGAAGATCTATGGGACCCCAAATTCAAAACCTTTTTAAATAAATATAGATATATATTGAATAATAATAATAATAATAATAATAATAATAATAATAATAATAATAATAAAGTCTGAACAAAGAGACTTGCTGTCAAAAAGCCTTAAACAGCATTAAATATATGATAATAAATGTAACAAAATTAGCACCAGTTAGTAAAAAAGAAGACCCTTAGCGCTAGACCAATCGTCTGAAAAAAAAACTGTTTTATGACCCCTTGTCACTTCCTGTTTCTAGCTTAGATATTTCCCTTTCCTAAAAAAAAGAAAAGTTAGTTGAACTCAGGACTCGGGACAAGTAAATTTGGGAAGGAAATATAAGACAAAGAACGAAGGACCTTTAATAAAATTAACCTTGAACGATTAAAACAATAAATCCCCAAGATTATAAACCCATTACAGGACTTTGTAAGTAACAATATTTACTAGATGCAAAACCCTTTAAAATATTCTTTTAGATATAAAATTTCTTACAAGAGACCAAAAGGAAAACTATTTATCTCTGTCCATAAAATATTTTTTATTCTAAACGTACTATTCGTAACCTCTTTCTTCACATAAAACTCGTATATGTATATAGACCTACCAATTCTTGTCATAGTCGTTTGCTCTTCTTTTTGTGTGTGTGTTTAAATTTCTTTAGTTGCCAAAAAACGATATGTTGGAAAGTCAGGATAGCCGTTTTATTTTAGATTAAATAACCACAGACACTGGATCATATCTATGCAATCAGAACAATTTAATGTTAGTCGAGCAACAGTTCTACATAAACGATAAAAATACGCATAACAAATGAATCGACATTTATTTAACCAATTGCTATATTAATTTATTGATTATTTTTTAATCAATTTTGGATCTTTGATGAGTCTCACGAGAAAAACTTAAGCTGCAATTAATTTGTACATTCAGTAATTATAAATTTGGCCATTTTTCAATCTCCCTCTTGAAAGTGTGTTAAAAAACAAACAAACAACAAAGCAACTTCGAATGACACAATTTCACTTATTTCAAATTATTGTTTAGCACGGGAATTATTTTGACCGTTGAGGTTTCGATTTTATATTTTCGACCAATGAGGATGGATTATGGCATTCTGCTCGGATGACTTTCCCGGGCAATATAAAAGGCTGTGAAAACGCTCTCTCTCTCTCTCTCTCTCTCTCTCTCTCTCTATATATATATATATATATATATATCTTCTCACTCACTTTAGCAGCAGACCAGACCAGACAACGTCAACATGAGGAAAGCACATACAATTTTTGGACCATTGTTTTCTAGGAAATCATTCCTTTATCATTTATTCATTCCTTCTCGACAAATTGCTCCACGAGGTTTCAAATTGGATGCTTAATTCCTGCTCTGACATCAACAACTGCTTTCTTCCATTTATACGACTCACAGTACAAGGTCATCTTTCGAGCTGTCATTAAAATTTTTGGAACTCATCTATTTTGTTATATACAAGCGTGTGGTTGCAAGAAAAATAAGACTGACGAGGAGATTTACTTTATTTTGTTTATTGAATAAATAAAATAAACAAGCGGATGAAATATCTGGCCGGCTGGCGGGGTGGGGTGACTGTTCGGCGACAAGCGGTTGCTTTGATCTGGTCGGACAGTGTTGTCGGGTGACGCTCTTCGGACGGACGGTGATTCAACTGGCGTGTGACCTCTGCTTGGCCTATTTATATGTTTCCGACTTTGGGAGCCATGTTGTACCAGAATGTGGTGATATCCCTCCCCTCTCTGCTATTGCTTTCACCGTCCGATGATGTCGCTCCACTATTCCATTTCCTCCGGGCCTATAGGCTACCCTGTAATAGCTTCTTATCTTCCATTTTTTTAGCATCGTCTGGAAAATTTCTGAGCCAAAAACAGTGCCATTGTCCATCATCACCTCCATTACGGGACCACGTTCAAGCATCACCTTTTCCAATTCCTCTGCAACTGCTGATGCCGATTCTGCATGCAACTCCTTCCATATCGCCAGTCTACCAGGTCCACAGTCAATCATTGACAAGTATGCTCCCCTGCGATAGTGGGTAATGTCGATAGCTAATCTTGTCCAATTCTTCGAAGTCCCAATTTCCCCAGAATCATGTATATTTGGAGCGGGATCGATCGATTGACATCGGACGCAATTCTTAACCACCTTCTGAACTTCCCGTTTTATATGTGGATCAACTTTCCGCGCCGAATATATCGTTCTTTCCACTCCCATGTGGTGTATACCATGCAACTCTTCTAGTTCTCCAATTCCTAGACAGCATACCGGGACCTCTTCTTTCTCAACTAACCACTGTTTTTCTTTTTTATCCTGTGTCAGCGCATCTGCCTTGTTTCTCTCTGATAGCACAAACACTGCCTTTATTTGCAGTTTAAATTCAGATATCAACTCTCCAAGTATCCCTAATCTCCGCTTTACAATCATTTCTCCAGCCTCCTTTGTTCGTATTTTTCCACTCTCCTCCACTGTAGAGGTCACCCAACTTAGTACCGTGGCTGAATCAGTTCTTATTTCGATTTCTCTCAATCCCCATTTTATGGCTAAATTGATGCCTTTCAGAACAGCATCTAACTCGGCCACGTTAATATGATTATAACCATTTATTTTCCTCAACCATGTCGCATCCCGCCACCAAACCGCCAATCTCCACGACCACGCCTGTTGCAATACTGCTTGCATCACACCACACCACTCCTATTTTTGTTTCAGGTATGTGCCAAGCTCCTGTAACAGGGTCTTTCTTTTCTACATCAACAAGAATTTCCTATATTACCTTGAGAGTTTTACAATCAACTCTGTCCTCCTAGTCTACTCCACTAACTCTTCTTTTTACATAATTACATGCCAGTCGCAGCCATCCAGCAACTGGATAGTGCCCCAACAATTTGCCACAGGTAGAAAATAACTCCCGTCTACTTATCTCTGGGATCTCGTTGCCTCTTCTGAACATCAGCTTTCCCGTCTTGTTCATACGCTTAAGGCCCAGTGCCGCTCATCCGTCCAGGGACTCTGGTGATTTTGCTGTTTGCCCAAATCCTTTCAGATGTTCCACAACCTCTTTTGTCGATATCTTCGTTACCTCCACCATTATATCGTAGATGTACGAATCGGTGGCCTCTTTTGTTTTGCTTCCTTTCTTCAACGCCGTTTTTAACACGGCTGCCATAATCTTCGGCACAACATTAAGTCCAAATCCTAACCGTGTCAGGCAATAAGTTTTTCCTTTATAGCTGACCAGCTGGTACTGCCATAGTTCCTTTGCTACATGTAGCTGTAAGTGGGCAGACTTAAGGTCCACAATAGCGGTTCCTCCTTCCGACTGTCTCCACTTTCTCATCTTTTCAACGCACATGTCTATTATATCGCTCCCGGTATGACACGCCACAAAACGGTTCAATTCACTGGCCTGACTTTCTTTTTTGTGGCCTGGAACACTGCCATCAATGGTAACACACCTTTTCCTTTTCCCTTCCATGGTACATCCATCTTTCCACCTCCTCCTCAAACTCTGAGTTTTTCTCACTTTCCAAGGAGTTCATATAAAATTTCACTCTATTCTGTAACACTGGTAGTTCTCCCTTCCATTTCCATTTTACCATCCATTTCTTTCCATTGAAATTTGCTTCAAACTCTTTATCTTCAATTTTGCAAACATTCAGCCGATGAGCCGCTACAGCACAGTATACATCTCCAAAGTTCACCAAACTTGCACAATTGAAACATATTACTGTAGCTCTGGGTATCTCCGTACAATCCTTAATATAGTGTGGTCCTCGACATCTAAAGCACCGAAGGATTGATAACTCCTTTTGAGCTTTATTTCTCAGTGCATTGCTTTGTGCACTCGCTGCCCCCGTCTGAGGTTTTTAAATCCTTTTGTTTACTAATAACCGTGCAGTTGGTAACAGCTTGCTAACGTCCATTCTTTCTATGTGAGGTAACTGCTGTAGTGCCACAGATACGTCATCTAGGAATCCCGTGACGAATGCAAGTTTAGCAGTATGATCCAGCCCTATCCCCACGTATCAGCTAATCTTTTGATTGTATTGGCATAGACATCAACTGATTCTCCTGTCCACTTGAATCGTTTCAGCTTTTCATATGCCTCAAAAGGCCCCTCAGTGAATACCGTCACTAGTCTCATCTCTATCTGTTCTACCCATACTTGGTCTTCATTGCTCATCTCACGGTAGAGAGCAAGTGCATCTCCACGCAGAAAGAGAGGAATGAAACTCGCAAGGTCTTGCACCTTTTGTAACTTAGCTACCAGTTTCACCTTCTTTATCCACACGACTACATCACCTTCTCCACTAAAATGGGGTATAAGATCCTTGCCCAACCTCAGTAGCCCTGATTCCATGATCTTTTCGCGCCGAAATAGCTTATTCTTGGTATAGACTTCTTTCGTTTTTCTTACATTGCAAATGTAAAGTTCGATTCTCCAAGCAAGCAAGTTGATAAAAAGATATATATATTTATCACCAAACCCGCCATATTTAGTTTAGTGTAATGAAAAAAGGGGGTCGGAATTCCTTCGAGCCAACTCTGCTGCTCGCACTAACTCTCAGAATAACACGACTCTGCAACTCGCACCAACTCCTCTTAGTTCAATGTCTGCTCCCCACTCTCCGAATGACCCCCCCTGCCTCGCCAATTTGGTCTTTTTATGGTCTCTTTTTCTCTTTATATGCAAATTAACTCTATTCGTATATAAGGAGTCCACAAACTCACATTCCTCTTTTTTCTTTTCCCGACGGTCAAACGCAGACGCGATGTGAGTAATCTATTCTATTACTTTTTAGACCATGAATACGTAATTATTGTTTAACTGTCCACTTCCTTAACCTCTAGACATAAAACTACATCTGTAAGTTATACAAATGAACTTTTTTTAATTAAGACCTGTTTGACATTACTGGAAAATTAAAAGTTTTAAAGAGAGAATTGAAATTGTGTGAAAACATTTTTCTTTCCTTTAGTTTGACCAAGGAGAAAGAGAGAGAGAGAGAGAGAGAGAAAGAGAGAGAGAGAGAGAGAGACCAGCTGATGACCATGCAGGCTAATTTAGTATGGGAATTTAGATGAAGAGGAGCTATCCTCAATCACCCAATCTTTGATGGAAAGAAGTGGAGCTGGGTGGGAGAGCTCAAAGTACTAAAAAACATCCCGCAAAAAACAAGGAACCCTTTGAAAGAGGAAGAAAGAGCAGTTTGAGAAGGAGGTGAAATCCAGGCAACCAAAAACCAAATCAGGCCTGTGCTAGACTTGAGGAATTGAATGACTATGTGGCATGCCATACTGGTAGTGACATGATTGATGTATGTGAGGAAACAATGAAAAAGTAAAGGTGCAACTATGTTGGTCAGCCTACCTGTAGTTACACAAGAAATAAAAGAGGTGAGTGATTATCATTAACTTGACTTTGGCTTATCTTAGCTTGCTTCATTCATTGATCGTTCGTTCTTGATAGATACAGTCATGCAATACTTTGCAACCGATTTACACCAAAATACCCCCAGGCTCTCTATGGTCTTCTCTACTTAAAATACAAAACAATGAACAAGTTATATTTACAATAATGAAGTAGATGGAGGGGGGATAAATGTAAACCCCCTAAAAGAAAATAAAAACTAAATAAAACCAAGTAATTTAGTTGCCCCCACCTATGCCTTTTTCTAAGAAAGATTGATACATTTTCGATGCATTGTCCATTTCTAACTTTTGGTCATCACACTGAATCCTTTGTCAACTATTGACCTGCGTCCCTTCTACAAGAGCAAGAAGAGGAATTGATCCAGTGTCAATAACCTAGCTGTTCGTAGAAAGAGTAAACAAGATAGATGTGATTAAAGTGTCAGTGGAAGAGGTGGTTAACCATCTAAAATTTTTAAAAAATTGACTAATTGCAAAACCACACGAATTATTAAATGAAGGGGCAGTGTTGGGGCTCCGATTGAAAAGGTAAAATCAGGTAAACTGAGGTTTAAAAGAGGGAATGAAGTACCGAAAAGATATGAGATGACAAGAATTATTCTTGATCTGTGTCAAGCTGGTGAGGCACTGTAATATTGCTGGATTCTTTTATAAAAAGTATGAAACTACATAAAAAGGACTGCAAGAGAAAGAAAGGTGAGATGAAAGAAAGAAAGAGCTGAGAAAGAAAGGGAGATGATAAAACAATTATTGTGAACTGAACTGAAGGAATCACACTATATGCAACATGCGCGAGTGGATAGAACATTGTATCTGATATTAGAAAGTGGCCCCATAAGCCAAAAGAGAGGAGGTCAGAAGGCTGGTCAAAAGCTGTGTTAGATTCCAGTTGCTTGATCTTGATCGCAGTGAACACAACCTCCCTTCCCCTGATGAAAGTGGAACTGGAGAGAACTGGACAAGATTGGTCATCAACATATTGTGAAGGGACACACATAAAAATGGCTGATTGTGGGCCTAGATGGCTTGCAGTATGGAAAGAGTTGTGAGTGGATGTGACAGTGACAGTGGCTGTAATTTTGGAAGAGCTTGAAGTATTTCTTGAACAAGAAGAGCTTATGATGGACATGGTGTTTCAATCATAATTCCCAAAAATCAGGTTAAATAAGTAGAATATTGAAGATATTTCAGGACTGCATACGGAACAGGTGGAAATAGTATCCTGGAGCGAAAGCATCAGACCATAAAGGTTATAACAGTGAAAGGTACCAGGATCATTAAATAAGTTTCCAGACTTTTTTCGTATGAGCACTTTTATTGATAGTACACACATGAAACTCTAGTCCCCTTAAGAACTCTCGTGAAACCATCTAATGCATGGTGTACAACACAATGGGGGGGGGGTAATAATTGTGATCGGTATAAAATCACCAAGTTTATGGTTGATGGGATACCACAACATGTTTTGGACCTGAGTGCATGATCCATTCATCTGATGAAGATAACAAGCCTTGAAAACTTAAGAGATGAAAATAAATTGACATCAATATCAAGATCCTAAAGGATGCAAATGTAATAACATCGTTCGAGATCATTTATAATGGATGTTACCTGCTATGACAGGATGGACCTTTTGTAGTATACAGAATTAGATATATGTTTGCATATTTATGTGTGGTTGAGAATTGATCATGGGTATATATATATATATATATATATATATATATATATATATATATATATATATATATATATAAAGAGACAAATACTAAGGGACATATGCAAATAGGGAGATTGCAATATAGGGAAAAACATTTTTATTGGAATCACAAGGGCCCTTTCATTTGACATTTGTCAAGCGACAACAACAGAAGTCGTTTAAAACAATGGAAATAGAATTAATTAAAAGGGGAATGAGAATGAGAGCAAGACCAGGGAGGAAGGAAAATAAATTAAAAACCGCCCCGAGTCAAGTAACAATTGTTACCCAATAAATTTAAGGATGCTTAGGATTTTGCTTGCACAGAGTTGGCCTATAAAATAGAATGTAAAGGGCTCCATGCTTGGAGCTGGGAATGAAACCTGGCTGGCTTAACGGTAGTCGGATTTTCTATCACATAGCCATTAGCAAACTCAGCATAAGCGAAAAGATTTTAATGCATATATATCACTTTTTTGTTTAAATAATTACGCTTGATGGATACCAAGTATATATATATATATATATATATATATCTTTTAAAGATGGGCGTTATCATGAAACTTCGACTTATTTACTGTCAGTGAAGGTGACACACTTTTAGTCTTGACCCTTTTAAGTACACTTATTACCCAGACAACGCCAATCCTATTGCTGTTATTTGTTCGAATAATATTTTATTTCGGAATGTAACTATGACACAGATTTCCGAACATGCCAAAAAGGAAGGCAACACAAAATGCACAACTTCGAATACAAATTATTTTATTATCAACCACAAAAAATAAAGGCATGTATGCGAAGTAAAATAGTCTTAGTGACAAAAATAAAAAATGTTTATATTTTTACAATTTTGGGACAATTCACCTAGAATTTTCTTGTGATGATGTGTGCAAAGAAACTTTTTTTAAATGTTTTTTGTGTGCATTAGGAATGGGGTAAGCAAAAAGTAAAACAACATTAAAAAGAAAGCTTTTTTTTTTACTTCTCTCTCTCTCCTTTTCTTTTATCGCCTTTTCTATATTTAATATGTCTCTCTTTCTTTTATCCAGATGTCACGTTTCACCAACCATTAATTTTTCTTTCTTTTTTTCTTTCTTTCTGGGTACTTCTTCAAATCGTATCTTTTTGTCTGGTTTTTCTCGTAGTCAGTTGAGGAACAAAATATTCACACGGTTCTTAGCCCTTTTCTGGCAGCCTTTTAATCTTTCCATATGAACTGGCCTGGGAAAGGCAGTTTACTCTTTGCATCACAGACACGTCGGTCTGTTAGGGGACCTCTTGGCAAACTGACTTGTGTCATTTTTCATCTTTGCAGATTCGACCATCTTGGTGTCTTGTATCACATGGGCTTCTTGGCCAATCGGCATTCAGCCTTCAAATCGGTCGCTTGTTGCTAGGAGCAGCTCGCCAGTTCATACACCCATATTAGGGTAACTTGACCGTCAATCGGTCAGCACGCAACCATGACCCAATTGAACTGTTCAGACTTCTCGTCTACTTCTGCTGGTTAGAGAGAGAGAGAGAGAGAGAGAGAGAGAGAGAGAGAGAGAGAGAGAGAGAGAGAGAGAGAGAGAGAGAGAGCATATTTATGAGTAAAATATGAATTCGACAATCCCCAGGGTCTAAATTCACAACAGTGGTTAAACTGAAAAACAGTTTTTTTTAGTTTCATATTCTGACCGTGATATTTTTTACCCACCCCAAATCAAGTGGTTTAGTGCTATCAATACTGAGTGACCATATCCAAGGAAACACTGTTGAAAAAGACTTTCAGATTTTAACAGAATTAAATTTTATCAACATATATACTAATGTAAAAGGAAAAGATTGAACCAAAATATTAAAATGAAGCAGGCATTATTTATTTTCATACCAAACTGTCCATTACTTCTTTGTGCATTTTGGATCTTTTTTTTTCTATTGTGTCAATGGCATTGTCTCTTTGTTTTATTTGAAAAACTACAACAAAATTTTGGTAAACATTTGTTGTTGTTTCTTTTTTTTTTCATAATATACAACAATTTTACATCTTTTAAAAATATTACTTGTATTTTTTATTGAAAGCCTTAAGTTTTGAAATTCTTGTAAGTAAATTTCATTTTTTATGACATCAAATTAAAATAAATGTGATGTCCAATTTTAGCATACGTATTTTTAAATAAAAAAAAGACCTTGAATGTTATCGTGGACATTCTATTTGTTCAGAAAAATAGATTCATTTTAAATTATTTCTTTCAACAGAAAAAGTAAAGAATTTTAATGAAATGGCCGTGTTTTATTAGATATATTCTAAAAATTAACTTGGATAGATTTTTGTTAAATAATTACGGAATGATTTTTTTATATTAATAATTTTTCGTTAATTATATTTTATTATTCAGTTTGGTTGGGCTTTGAACTATTCGGCTCAAAGTTCAGGTTCATAGCATTGGGTACAGTTTACGCTCGTGGGCAAAGGATATGACCATCACAAATGTCATAATAAACCCCCAGATAGGAAATGGGGCTAGAGTGTGAACGACGTCATGCCCGGAAGCGATGGGCTGAGGATTTGGGGATTTTGAAAAAGACGTCAGTTTTTGGAGTTGATTTCGGGCCATGTAAGTCAGACAATTTTCTCTGTCATTTGGGGCATAGAGAATTGAATTCTCTGCCATGGAGACGACAGTTTGGAGTTGACTTCGGGCCATGTAACACAGACGATTTTGTCTCTGCCATTTGCGGCACAGAGAATTGAGTTCTCTGCCATGGAGTAGAGAGTTTTGGAGTTGATTGGGGGGAAGACAGACAGGGTCCGATTATGGTGTTGAGAAGTAGAAGTCTGACTATGGAGTTCTGCAGATCTTTATCGACAGAGATCTTAAACACTATGGGATGCGCAGCGCGTTTGTGGGGTCAGATAGTACAGTCAGCACAGTAAGAATTTTGTCTCTCTCCTCGTGTCAAAGAACCGAACTCAGAAGTCAAGTAATTAATAAACGGTTCGTACCTGAACAACGGAGTCTGCCTGTTTCGGCATATGTATTTTCATATGTATATGTACATTGATATTGATATGATTCTGGCTATACAACATTTTAGTTTGGTTTCAGAATTTAGATCTAGGATTAAGATTAAAGAATGAAGTTAGAGATAGAAAGAATAATTAAAGACAGGTGTTAGGGATTAGTTTTAGTGCTCAGAGTTAGGGTTTTGGTAATAGTTTAAATGGAGGGTTTGATTTAGGGATTAGTGATTAAGAATTATTTTTATTAGGAATAAGTATGTTCAAGACAGGGTTCGAGTTGTTGAAATATTCTGGAAAGGGTTGATGTATTAAATTAGTGCTGAGGATTGGGGTTGGAATTAAGGTATTCAAAAGTGTGTTTGTGAGATTAAAAGATTTGGAGGTAAAGGAAAATGGTGGTATCAATTAGGAACATGTAAGAAAGGTGGTATAAAAAATAGTTTGCTTGGATATTGTTATTTCTGGTCGGTTGAGACTAGCATTTTGGAATGAGGGTAGAATAAAAGTGAGATATAAAAATGTTCACAGAGTGATAAGGGTTTGAAGAGTGGTTTAGGGTTAAAACTATGCCATATCCTGCAAGTGGCAAAAGACGTTGATGAATACATAGAACTCTCTCTCTCTCTCTCTCTCTCTCTCTCTCTCTCTCTCTCTCTCTCACTCACTCACTCACTCACTCATACAAACTTTTCATGTATCCAACGATTTCTGTTATATACAGACACACAGCTATTTACACTCATTTTAAATATAGACTTATGAATATTTCATAGTTTAAGAATTGTTTTATTTTGCAATTAATGCATCAAATTGAATGTGTAAAGCAGTTGTTTTCCAACTTTTTTGTATCCTCTTCACTCTACCTCTGCTGAATGTATGCAACATTCATCAAAAGATAATCGTATTTTTGATTGATATAAGAAAACAAATAAAAGAAAAGTTGGTGACCCGAAAGATCCTTTTTCAATAGCTACCACACCGAGGTGTAGGGGATGACGCTACTCCATTCCCTGGATTGCTCCACTTTACCCTTGATACTTACCTTATAATGCTGAGTGCTAAGCAAGGCGGCATCAAGTACCCTTTTTTGAGTCTTTGGTATGACTCGACCTGGGATTGAACCCCGGTTTCCCGGAACAGTGGCGAACACTCTATTCATTAGAACAATGGCCTGGTGACTAGAAAACAAATATTACATTTTAATTATAAACAAAATGCAACAAACGGGACCACAAGTTCAGATAATGCTATCAAACACCAAAATATTTGACAATATATATATATATATATATATATATATATATATATATATATATATATATACAAAACAGTGAAAATTTCAGTTAAAATCTAAATCAGTTGACCTTTTAATTAATATCAACAGGTAATTTAAGACTTGGTGGTGGTGGTGGTGGGTTATAGATTCTTATAATATTGGGTTAAATTGCTGATGAAGCAGTTATCATTTCTTAGTCAATCACTTTCAAATTTTCTCTTGTCTTTGTCCTGATCTTTGTCCAAGTCGAGAAAGCAGATTTACTAAGTGAAGTTGAAAACTGAAGCAAAATTATTAAAGCTTTTCTGGATTTTCTTGGATTCTGCATTGAAATTTAAATCCAAAAGCAATCTAATTCCACTTATAAGCATTTAAGACTTAGACATCAACAATTCCTCAATTCAACAATTTTTTCTGTTTTTCTCTGGTCTAATTCGAATACTTCAGATCTTATGAATGGGCGTACCTTTAATGTAGTCCTCAAACAAAACTTGCCGTTTCCAAAAGTTTTTAAGGGAGATAATTTATTCACTGTAACAAATTTACTTCCCTTTAATTGTAAAGTTATGTGCAATCATTTTCTTTTTGTCCCCGTTTTACTTGATATAATTTTTAAGGCACTGATGAAAATTCTGATTGGTTACTCAATGTTTATGGTTTAAAAAAGTACAGAAAAATATCTATTCTAACATTAATAATTTGAGCCACTTTTTTCTTTATCTTTTCTTTTTCATAATTTTTTCTTTTTTTATCTTCTTTTTAGAATTACTTTTTTTCAATTACTGCTGTCGTGCCTATTATTTTTGCAGCTGCTATTATTATTATTATTATTATTATTATTATTATTATTATTATTATTATTATTATTTACTCATTAGAGTTTTCACATCAGCCGTAGCTGATGGTCTTTCACTGGAGTTTGAATGACAGCAAGTCTCCTCAAGTCTCCAGGACTCTTCTCAGTTTTCTGGCCGTTCTCAATAATGTAGTAGTTTGGATGGTCTCCACTCGTCTTCCAACTTCCAAGTCCTCCAGTCCCTTTAATAATCCTTTAGTTATTGTTTCAAACGCACCAATTACAATTAGTATTATTGTCACGTGCATGTTCCATAGTTTTTTTCAATTCCCTAGCAAGGCCGAGGCACTTATCCTTCTTTTCACATTCTTTCAGTTTTATTCTATGGTCAGCCGGAACAGCAAAGTCGACAATTTTGCAAGTTCTCTTCTTTTTGTTGATTATTTTAAGGTCAGGTCTTCTGGCCTAGATTAAGTGATCCGTGTGTATGTCAAAGTTCCATAGGAGTTTATGTGTGTTATTTTCTAGGACAGGTGCTTGGTTGTGCATATTCCATTTGTTGGTATGGTCAAATTTAAATTTCTTACACATTTCCCAGTGGATCACCTTGCCAACCAAGTCGTGTCTAGTCTTATACTCCTTCTGTGCTAATTTGCTGCATTCACTTATTATGAGATTGATCGTTTCGTCTCTGTCACCGCATAGCCTACATTTACAGTTTTCTTGCGTGTTACCTATTCTTGCTTTGATATGATTAGTCCTTATGGCGTTGTCCAGTGCTGCTATCAGGAAAGATTCAGTTTCTCTCTTAAGGTTTCCTTTTCTTAGCCATGTCCAGGTTTTCTAGTGTGAGATGTTGTTTATTATTCGTTTAAAGCGGCCATAGAGTTGTTTTTTCTTCCATTTTTGCTTCCTAGTTGTTGTCATTCTATCGTCTATCGTGTTGTTCGTATCGTTTCTGATGGCTGTAATCAGTCCTCGTTCGTGTTTTTCTATGTAGTCTTCGAGCCGTTGTATCGATGCGTCTACGCTGTCTTCGATGCTGGCAAGTCCTCTTCCTCCCTCTTTTCTAGTCTGTCAACGTCGTCTCTGGGATGTAATGCCTTGAGCATAGTCATTAGTTTTCTTGTTCTTTGATCCATTTGTTTAAGTTCATCTCTAGTGAGGAACTGTCCTGAATATCTAACGAGGGGTACAGCCCAAGTATTTATTCCTTTGATGAAGTTTCTGCCAGAGAGTTTTGTCTCGAGTAGTTTTCTAGCTCTCCTGAGATATTCTTTTTGAATCTTGTCTTTCATTTCCACTTGTTTGATGGTATCAGCCTCCAAAATACCCAAGTATTTGTAGATTTCATTTTCTTCGAGAGTTCTAATTTTGTCGTGAATTGGTAGTTCCATTCCGTCAGTCATATGTCGTTTGCCACTTTTCATGACGTGCATGGCACATTTTTCTATGCCAAATTCCATTCCTATATCCTGACTGTATATTCTAACGGCGTGTATGAGAGTTTCCAGTTCTTTCTCATTTTTTGCAAATAGCTTAATATCATCCATGTACATTAGGGGATTGATCTTCTCTTGCGATCTGCTAAGTTTGTATCCGGCTGCGCATTTTCTGAGTATGTGGTTAAGTGGCATCACAGCTATTATGAATAGTAAGTGTGATAGTGCATATCCTTGGAAAATCCCTCTTTGGATCTTTGTTTCCGCTAAGCTTCTTCCTCCTGCTGTCAGTTCCACTCTCCAGGTTTGCATGGTCTTTTCGATGAAGTTTATGACTTCATGTGATATTTTGTACATTTTGAGACAGTGTATTATCCAGCTTTGTGGAACCATATCATATTATTATCATAACCATTCTGTTTATTTAGGACACATCGGCCGAAATATAAATTTAAAAATGTCAATAGTCTACAGACTTCAAATGATAAAAATACATATAATTTATTTTTTTCTTGATATCTTTTAATTGTTTTTAATTTAAATAATAAATGTGGATTTAGTAAACATTAACAAAATTTCTTTTTCATCTCTTTCTTTCAAAAGTATTTTTATTGGGTTAATTCTTTCGTTGTAAATTACACTATACACAGATACTGATCACGTGTAAAAATAAATTCAAAAGAAACCAGTCTAATATTTTATATTGAAAAGGTATGTTTATTATTTCACTTTATTTTAAAAATTAGTTCCATTTTATAAATTTAAGTAAAATCATGAGTGTTTTTCTCTATTACAACTTGATACAAAAATGTATTTTTTAAAAAACCTGATATCACAAGGTTTGTAATCATTGTTTTGATAAATTTTGCAGGTAGTTTTTCTTTGGTAAATATCATCAAAATATCCAACAGTTTTTTTTTTAATACGTTTTCAATCAATACTTCAAATATATACCTGAGGATTCTTTTTATTCTATAAAGAACATACAACAATTATTTAAAATAAA
>CAUZXS010002401.1:100000-127278 GCA_963585895.1 Sepioteuthis lessoniana | reverse complement strand
CCATTCAGTTTAGCGTAAGTATGCTGTTAGATCTATCTATCCCATAGATAGGGCCCTATCAGGTGCTACCATTCCGGGTCAGATTAGGTGCAATGGCAATGAAGGGGTACTCCGCATTCCCCAAAGCTCCGTCATCACTGGAACCTCACCATCAGATTATTTAGTGTTATATACAGAACACTCATTGTTGGGGGGTCTTACTCCTCTACAGAGGTGCAGACCGTGTATTTTACTGCCCCAGCTGACTGGGCAAGGTAGCATTTGTGTATCGATATCGTAACTCATCAGTATGGCTAGACACGTGAGATGTTTCAAACTGGGATCGAAACCGTGCTAACTTTACCCTACCTCTGAGCCATCGGCAACCTTTTAGTTCGTTATCGAAGCAATTCTATGTATATTTACTATGTTTAGATATGCGGTTAACGACTATCGGACAAGTCAAAACATCAGAAGAGCTTTGCATTACACGAATTGCAGCCGGTGATTCCTCACGAGAGTGCTCAGCCCCGCCGGAGGAGCATATATATAAATCTTAATATTTTGATGTTTTTACACATAAGATTATGCATTTATAAGATCTATTTTAACAATGCATGCATCTTTTATTATGAAATATACTTCAATCCATCAGAGAGAAAAAAAGAAAGATAGACGTTTCCCTTGAAGAAAGGTTCATTGGTTAACTCTAATGAAATTTTATCAAATGAGGTTTACTTTTTAACATTTTCTCCCTTGTGGTCCATACATTTCGTCCAGTGGTGTTGCAGTGCTTGGACCGTATTGGTCAAAATATTCATAAGTTGCAGATATAACATCTTGATGCGTACTTTTCCGCTTAAGGATTTTTTGGCCCACCCTCCTATACTTTCTTAAAAGCCATATTATCCTTTCTCTGTTCTTCATTTAAATTTTATATTTAAGATGAAATTTTTTGGTCGAGATTACTTTTTATTTCTCTTCTTTACGTCATTAGTCCTCGGGATTAAATGTTGGCAAGTTTTTCAACTGTTTATCCATGCAAGTTATTCTGATTGCATGAATTATGTTTTAATTTATTTAAAAATGTAGGCAAGTCAAGAACGTAAGAAAATGAAAATTAAGATTTGTTTGTTAGAGACAAAGTCATCGTAAATAAGGATCAGTACACTACACCATATGAGAATCATGGAATTAACATTGCACAATATTTTCACAAGAGCTTTTTATTTACCATTTAATAAACTATTAACAGATAAGTAGATAAACATTTCATTGTGAATAATCTAGCACCATAATATATTCCTAAAACAAAATAGCTTGAATCATTTAAATTAGTAGTATAAAAAAATGCTTCTATTATTTCTGATTTCCTCAACTCAGTAATAAACTTACAAGTATCCGATAAACATGATTCGTTGTGTTACAGTACAAAATCTTTGTTGGGATTTCTTACGCCCCAAAGTAAAAGCCACAACAGTACATACTAGAATGATATGTAAAACCTTCAAATTTTATATCATTCAATATATTTTCTGCGATATTCACTTATTCCACAATATTTTCCTCTCCATGGCTAGGGAAAGATTTGTGGTTGTTTCAAAAGATTTACGGAAAAGCAAATCGAATTTTGTCCCATATCTATAAGCGTTTCGTTGTCATGTGAAACCGGTCCAAAATAAGTAAAATGAGCCGAAAATCCCTCCCTGCGTGACTGTGTAGCTTTAACATAATTTACTTGTTATGTCTCCTTGGGAATATCCACTTGTTATTTTCTCACAACTTTTGATAAAATTTTTGCACAGAATATTTAAACTATTACGATCATCCATATACAGTTCAAACTCTGTTAAGTAATAAGTATCGTACTTACCAAATATGCCTTTTTAAATTCATATCTTTTTTTCCTGAAATCAGCTGATTCAATCTTAATTCTTTCATACTTTTGTTGCTTTTTTATCTGATAAACCAATTTATTCCATACCGCACACCCAGAACCTGTGATCACTCAGGCATTCCGACGTTCGATTCAATCCTTATTGTACTACTCATGTCGTTTTGTAAAGCCCCTTAGACAATATCAGAAGATCTACAATCCTGGAAAACTGACCGATGAAAAAAAGTGTTTTGATTCTGATCTGATTCAACTGATGCTTTAAAATGTTTATTATCAACTATATTTGTTCAGTCAAAGAAATGACAGTCACTAAAAGAACACTCGTTTTTGCACGAGATGAACTGCTCAGATATCAATGCGTAGTCAAAACAAGCGAGTACACAGTATTGATAATTTTAATGGCTTGTTCCGCTGGGGCTGCAGAATTCATTGACTCTATCATTGCAAAGTTGTAAGAATCTCTTCATGATTATCCATGATATGACACTAAACAATCTGATGGTGAGGCTCCAGTAATGTTCCAGCTTTGGGGAATGTGGAATACCCCTTCATTGCCATGGCTCCCACATCCACTCTAGTTCGGTGTGGAGCACGTGAGAGGGTCGTATCTATGGGCTAAAAAGATCTAAACCGTGAGCTTATGCTAAACTGAGCTGCTTGAAATAGAACTCTTTTCACATTTAACTGTATTTAAATAGATAGCTCAAGTTTAATTGAATTGTTTGCGTTACATAAAAATGCTTGGAACAATTCAACTTGGTTAACTAAACTGAATTGTATAAAACTGAACTGTTTTTGACTTTTAAACCGTGTACTAATGCTAAAATGAATTGTCCGAAAAGAACTGTTTATTGTATGAAAATGAATTTGGCATTTGATAACTTACAATATTTGATATGCCATAGAACTAAACCAAACCTAAAACTCCGTATGACCGAATCAAAGCAATACTCATATTGTTACATTTAGCGATAGGAAATCACTTGAAATATTGATTACTGTAAATACTTAAATAGAATTAAGTTTGTACTTTTCATATGGTTGTATATAGGTAGAGGCGAGCTTAAGTATGTATATAACTGAATGTGTCGGTATAGTTATGTCAAAAGTATAGCTAAACAATTACAGAAAGCTAGCATATTTTCATGGAAAGAGAATTCCATTATCATTATATATGAAATTCATTTACATAAACCTGAGACAATATAGCTCTTCTGTCTTTAGGTGTACATATTTACGTGCAATAATGCATATGAATGTAGGTAGGAATGATTTTATATTAGTATATATGCATAGAGGCATATCGTACATGCAAATATATGTGAATGTGGGTGCAAGAATATCGATATGGTCGTTTATATGTAGAGGCGAGCTTACGTATGTATATAACTGAATGTCTGTGTATAGTCATATCAAAAGTATTGCTAAACAATAACGGAAAGCCAGCACATTTTCATGGAAAGAGAATGATTTTTGAATCGGAATGAAAGGCTTGTTCTTCTCTTTTAATGTATGTAATAAACTTGAATCTTTGGTACTTGTACAGACAGAGGTCAATATTCAAGGATGTCAATTTTTATTTAGGAATTTTAGTTCTAGGAGGTCTACAAGAGAAAAACAACTGCTTTCTTTTCTGGAAGTCATGGTCACATATACGTAAGCGAGCAGGTCAAGACTGAACATTAGCAGTTTGAGAGACCAGAACTTAACGATTAATCATGTTGCATGGAGAGTATCTTACCCAGTTTCTGATAGCATGCCGCTGTTCGTTGCCAGAAGCTGTACGAGTACGAAAAAGTAGTTAGCAGTTAGCCGTTAGACAGAATAGGTTATAAAGCTGTCCAGTATCTAAGTCTTCATCCGCCATCCCTTTCGTGATTGTTATTTCGACTCATTTAAACTGAAGAACAAAGTGTTCTGAACCCCAATCTGGATTGCTCAGAGAAAGAATAAAGACCACACATTCAAGAAATTCACTTTTTTTGCAAATTAAAAATAATTATTTGCACCGATACATACCGATATTTATCAAAAATATCATCAAAATTTGTCATCTATCATTTTATAACATTTCTCTTTCAACAAGTTTAGATTCAAAGTTGGATACTCTTTTATGTGAATTTATCGCCATAGTAACAATTCTCTGATATTTACGGCAAAACGAGTTATTGATAACACTACGTGGCATCGTAAATTTTGACAAATAACAGTAATTAATAAATAAAATTTGACATTTAAGTAACTGCATGTAAAATAGTTATCATTTTCTGTTGTTGATTTTTAATACATAAAATAAAGTGCAATAAAATATAGTTTAACATTTAGTCGTAGTTCAATAGATCGCTTTATTTTTATTTTCATTTACTTATTTATTTATTTTTGGCTCCAAAATTGACACTTTAATTTCGAACGATGATAGAAAACAAAATAATTAAAAACTAACAAAAACGTCTTTATAACAAAATGCTGAAATAAGATGCCGAATATATTATTGTATGCATAAAAGTAATAAGAATCATTGTAGAATATATCATCAGGCAACAATAATGTATTTGCACTTAGCTTAGTTTCGAGTCAGCGAACGAAGGTCTGTAATTTAAAATTATGTGAAGGTGCAGGGCCTCGAAGGAAGTTGACGGAGACAAAAACAAGATGTATGAGTTAAGGTGAGTTAAAAAGAGAAAAAGGAGCAATTCAAACACGTGGTCATTGATAAATACCATTCACTTTATACTTGGACTCGCAATTTCCCTTTACTCAGGTATCAAAAACAGACACGTAAAGTGGTATTCTTGAGTCGATGAAGGCAGATTTATTGTTTTATAAATCTTTGCTCACATATAGTCGAGTGCGATTTTGCTTGCCCTGAACTTTATCTTCTTTCCTGTCCGTCTGCATTCAGCTCACTAGCTGCCACTTTTAAAGCATCCTCAACACCCGTGTGACCGTTTCTCGCACCTTGCGCTAGACTTTGTTTTCAAACCAACTGACTGATTTTAATAGCATGTAAACCCATCTAAGGCAATTTTATGCCGGGATTTTAAAGAATCACGCTCGATGTGTTTTCTTAAGTATTGTTGATTTTTTGTTTTGTTTTCTTAGCACACAATACAAATATGTATTTACCTATCTATTTAACTCTTTGATGTGACTGACCCTAATAGAGGAGATGAGAGAGACTACAACTAATAAAGTTGTGTTAGTTTTTGTTTCAGATGTGAAAATTGAATGCTGTAACAATTATCAATCTTCGTTCAGAACGCTTTCGACATGAGAAGAAAAATATTTTTCGTCACTATTTATTTGGAAACAAAATCAGTCAAAACTGTCACAAAATAGATGCAACACATTAATATGATAAGGATTTATGACTGATAGAAGAAACTCAAAAAAAAGGTTGCATGGCCTAGACGCTAGTATGATAAAAATTAGAAAAAAAACAACAAAAACATTGATTTGTTGTCTCTCGCCCAAAGGATGCATTTTTACCGGCCGTGTTCCAAATGACCCCCATTGCACTCATCTCAGGAATAAATAATTATCATATTAATTGGTTGCATCTATTTTGATACCCCCTGTTTGTTGGGTAACTTTTTAAATTATGTGCCTCATGTTGACTTAAATACTAACAAGCTGCAATCGACGCATTTCTTAGAAAAATCACATTTTAAACTAAATATAGATATTGTTGCTTATGATTCAACCTTGATTTCTTAGTAGTTATTTGTTCCAAATGTTTAAATATTAAATAAAAATATTATTTTCGATCACATTAATACACCGTGTCTCAGGAGCCGCTTTAACTTAAGAAAAAAGTATGGTATATTTTTTTCTAATACACATTATATTTTTGCGTAAGATTTTAAAAATCTATTCCTAGTAAATCTCTTGCAGGAAAAATCTCGACATGAGATCGTAGAAAAATTGTAGAATCTACATATTACTAAAAGTCTCAATACGTTTATTTTTCTTATATATATCCGTGCATTTAACCGTAGCCCAGTAAAAATGTAACATGTTGGCGATTTTTTTTATTCGAGCATTTCATTTTAAATGCACAAATATTAAGAATAAAGCAATTCACCAGCCAATATGAAAGATAGATTTGTATGGTATGCATTCGTCATTGCTTTTATCAATCTATCTATCTATCTATCTATCTCTACTTCTCTCTCTCTCTCTATTACCGGACATTGGCCTAGGGGTTAGAGTGTTCGCCAATGGCCCGGGAGATCTGGGTTCAATCCCAGGTCGAGTCATACCAAAGACTCAAAAAATGGTACTTGATGCCTCCTTGCTTAACACTCAGCATTATAAGGTACGGATCAAGGGTAAAGTAGAGCAATCCAGGGAAGGAGTAGCGCCCTCCCCTACACATTGGTGTAGTAGCTATCGAAAAGGGAGCCTTCGGGTTACCCTCGACTATGGTCGCCAACTTTACTTTTTTTATATATATATACATATATATATATATCATTAGTATTATCATTATGTAGCGATTTTATGACAAATGATCTTTTAATTTTAAAGACTGTGCCTTTAGGTACCTTTAAATGAAGTCGACACGATCTGAAGAGAGAGCCGGCCACGGGATAGCACAATGCAGGTGAAATGAGTTTCACTCACTAGCTGAATCTGATAACAACTCCACTGAATGTTCGTAGACATACCTCCCATGTACTGACTGATACTAGCGTTTACGAGGCGGCAATTTTCAATCTGGTAGATAATTCTCCCGGACTCTGAATTATTTCTTTTTCGACTTCTTATCTGCGATTTGGTAAAAAAACAAACAAAACAAAAACGATCTAGTATTGCGTTTCAGCAAATGGATTTATGAACATTAGTCCCTCAATTGTCAGTTACATTCCTATCGTAAATGACGAAGCCAGTAATAATTAAACGCTGGTTATTGTAAATTGCAAACTTATTGACACACACGAGTCGAAAATGTTTTAATTAAACGTTTTTAAATGACAAGCATAATTCTAGCTGTAAAAACAGTCGTAAATAAAAAAAATCCATGCTGTATTCATAGCTCAACAAAAACGAGTTCATTACAATGAACATAAAACTTTATTTACGACGTAGTTCAAAAGATATCTTAATTTGATATCACCATATTTTACGATACAGAATTGACACCTTAAATTGATCATAAGATCGCTATCAAATTTAAGAGCTCTGCAAATGAGTTAAATAATAAAAGTCTTTATGAACATCTTTTGAACTCTGTTTTTACTTATGATTTAACAAATACCGTTGCAATATATTTAATGGTAAAATTTTGATTAGAATAAGGAAACGGCATCTTTTACGTTATAAACGTTCATTCTATGGTATTGTTTATTTGCTTTTCGGTACATTTAAATTTCAGGAAAGAGATTGTCTAGACCGGTGGCCTATAGAGACCCCTCACGGTGAACAAAATTTTGACAGATTGAATAAAAGCAGAGTGGTCCAATGGAGGCCAATTTACAAGTTTTTTTTTTTTTAATTTAAAAATCACTAAATAACTGAAGAGTAAAAATGGTGACTATATACAAGAGAGTGTGCACCTTGCAGAATGGTCGACCAACACTGCCAGGTCGATATGTTGGAGTTCATAAGTGTACGTCACTCATGTGTTCGTCCTTGCTAATCTGGCAGTGACACTTATATTCTGTTCATCTAATTGGATGGTTTGTGAGATAGGAAGAAGTTGGCTGTAACGTTGCGGTTTTGTTGGGTGTTGTTTCCAAGATTTTTTCAAGACAGCTCAAATATATATAGTAGTATAGACACTGCTACATATTGAAAGAAATCCCTTTTTATTCTACGGTATAGATCGGATTTCCATATGACTGATATCCTGTCAGCAGCATTCCATGTCATTGTTAGGCGCAAGTTAACATCACTTTTATTTCAGAAGATGTTACTGCCTAGCTACTGATCTACTAATTTCAAAGGCTTGCCCCATTAATAGGATTGTCCAGTCGGCTGGGGCTGCAGAATGCACCGACTGCATCTCTGCAGAGAGGTAATACCCCCAACGAGTGTCCTGTGTGTGACACTAAAAAATCTGATGGTGAGGTTATAGTAATACTGGAGCTTTCGGGAATGCAGGGTACACCTTTATTGCCATAGCTCCCAGGTCCAATCTTGCTCGGAGTAAAACACGTGATAGGGTCCTATCTATGGGTCAAATAGAACTAAACTGTACTTACGCTAAACTAAATTCTTTGAAATAGAACTGTTTTGACAAAAACTATACTTATACTAAACTGAATTGTTCAAATAAGTGCTGTTTGACTAAACTTTATAGCTTGATATAGAAATGATTCTGACACTTAAACTGTGTACTTATGCTTAACTGAATTATTTTAAATAGAGTGTTTATGTGTATAAGAATAGATTTGGCTTTTTATAAACGACAAAGATTGATATACCATAAAACCTAAACAAATAAACGAACAAACAAATCACAAAGAGATGGCTACTTTTCGTTCAAAATATATGTATCCTGTTTTATTTACATTAGCATGGACGCAAATGCCTCCTGCTGCTTGCTTAAGGCTCTAGAGTAATGAGTTTGCTTAGCTTGGTTTATTTGCAAGAAGTACATGGACATCTGCATAATCTGCGTCTATCATAATTATTGCGTGCTCTCATCTGGTTTAGCTTTTCCAATATGAAGTAATTTTCTTTTGTTAGATTCATGAATGTTTGTAGTACGTAATGGGGACACAGTTTTAACAAATGTGATGCTAATGAATCTCCTTGCAAGATACCAATAACAATGTCGAAGAAGTGTGGGTCTTCATCTGTATTTTTTTAAGCATCATTATAGTAGTAACAATTCCTTTGAGGGGAAACCATAAGCGAGTTGTATTTGTTCCATCTTTCCTTTGTGTATGGGATCGAATGCCATAGACAAATCTACGAACTGTAGTTTTTGCTCGAGATTTTTTGCTCGAACTACTTCGATTATTCCATGGATTGTCCGAATCTATGAGGTTATAGAGTATTAACTTCGAAAGCCGTTCTGATTTTTCCTAAGATTTTTCACGATTGCGAGTCAGATACGAATGAAAAAAGTAAAAGTAAATTTGGCGAGCTTAGTCGGGGGTGACTTGAAGGCTCCCTTTTCAATAGCTACTACACCAAGATGTAGAGGAGGGTGCTACTCCATTCCCTTGATTGCTCCACTTTACCCTTTATCCTTACCATATAATGCGGAGTGTTAAAGCGAGGCAGCATCAAGTACCATCTTTGAGCCTTTGGTAAGGTTCGACCTGGGATTGAAACCCAGTCTTCCGGCTCATTGCCGAACACTCTACACAATTGGCCAATGGCTCGGTTAACCTTAGAAGCTATAGAAGTTAGAGTTATGCCCCAGCAGTCCTTTGTACTTCCGCTGTCATATTTCTGGGGTAGGAAACGATGTAACACTCCCTCATTTCTTTGTTGATTTTTGCTAATAAACTGCGTTGCATAATAGAAGCTTATGTCCAAATTCCAGTAAGCAGTTTGTCAATAACATCAGCTTTTATACATTTTTTCAATACTGCTGCAATTTCTTCGTCTGTAAACTGTCCTAGTTTCATGTTTATAATTTATTTTTGAATTGTCTATCAGTGATTTAAAGATGGTTTCCACTTAGAATCTTGAATTTATTTTTTCCACTTCTGGAGTCTCACTTCTTGACTGGCAGCTTTCAGCTTTGCTCTCTCGGTGCTCACTTTATTTACCTGCAGAGAGGTAATACCACCAACGA
The DNA here is from genome assembly GCA_963585895.1 of Sepioteuthis lessoniana. NCBI lineage: Eukaryota > Metazoa > Mollusca > Cephalopoda > Myopsida > Loliginidae > Sepioteuthis > Sepioteuthis lessoniana. Next base: position 117,646 of record CAUZXS010002401.1, on the reverse strand, counting down.
GTGTCCTGTGTGTGACACTAAAAAATCTGATGGTGAGGTTATAGTAATACTGGTGCTTTGGGGAATGCAGGGTACACCTTTATTGCCATAGCTCCTAGGTCCAATCTTGCTCGGAGTAAAACACGTGATAGGGTCCTATCTATGGGTCAAATAGAACTAAACTGTGTACTTACGCTAAACTAAATTCTTTGAAATAGAACTGTTTTGACAAAAACTATATTTATACTAAACTGAATTGTTCAAATAAGTGCTGTTTGACTAAACTTTATAGCTTGATATAGAAATGATTCTGACACTTAAACTTGTTCTACGTATTTTACTTTTTATCGATTTTACCTTGAATGTATTCTTATTGTTCTCGGTGTATAGTTCTGTCAGGGATTTCTTAAGTTTCTGTGTGTTGAGATCATCGAAGGGTTCTTTTTCGAGCAAGATTCGTTGAAGGTTGTGATATCCGATTCATCTCTGGCATTTTTAAGATTATAGCAAAACATGGCCGTTGTGCATGATTTGTCATTAAATGTAAGGCACATTATTTTGGGGTCCTAACGAAGCTATTTAGTTATTTTAAGTCAGGATGATTCAGAAGCATTTCATTTATTGGCATTTATTGAGTTTTTTCCACGGAAATGACAAGACAAATTTCTAAGCATTACTGCTATAATGATATTTTTATTTTTATCTTCTATGTTAATATCTATGTTCTTGCGCGCATATAATGGCTGTATTGGGCTCCACGGCAGATGATGTAATATCGAGTTGCTTGTTGATTGTGTTTAAAGTCCTAACCTTCAAAGTTGTAATTTTAACAATGTTTTTTCATCTATGTATGTTGGGTGAGAGCTCTGTAACTAATTTTTGGAAAGGTAGAGGTAAAGCTCCAACCTCAACAGAACGCACTCCTTGTTTACTAGCATAAAAGGTGATATGGTTCGGATGTACGGTCAAGATTCGAATCATGATATTTTTAGGCTGGATATTTTTCTTAGAGATTAAATGCAGTAGATATCTGACTGAACTACTTAATCCAGGCCATTGACTTATGATTGTCTACTGCCCAGCATCTTATAAATCGTGCAATTGACGCACGTATAATTCTAGGTAATGAGGCACATATACTTACTTTGTAATGACTCCTGCACACACACACACACACACACACACACACACACACACACACACACACACACACATATATATATATATATATATATATATATTGTGCATATTAGATATTAAATGCTGATATTCGCGGAATTGTGATTATTCTGTCTTTCCTTTCGTTTTGTTCAATATTAGTTGGTAATTATTCAACCCTTCCGCCACGGTAAGTATGTGAGTTTTATTTCTCATAAGCTGATTGCCGACCCACGTCCAAAGAACACAGTCTACTTTACTATTTATCCGTTGGTTGGTGGGGAGAACAAATGCATTAATGTCATTCTCAAAGGCATTCCTGTAAATTGACACGCGGACAGCTTCGTCCAAGATCTAAACCCAGTTCGAAGACACTCTTTTTTTACAAGAAAAAACATTGCATTAAGCCTTCCTCATTGTTTAGGGTAACTATATAACGGTTATACTAATGCTAATATTGATCCATGGAAAACGGGAAATTGAATAAATATCTTCCCTACCGCCAAGCGTTGAAAACTATATGTACATTTCTTGTGATAGTTTGAAAAAGACACCGTATTTCAGCAAGATATAGTTGCAATATATCCGAAATTAGTTTGAGCAATAGGGTCGTGTAAATTGTATCGAAAGTTTAACAAATTAACAAATAGAGTAGATAATTCTGTATAGAACATGCTACGAGTCGTTACGAGCAGTTTTTCAAACGAGATCATTGCCCATAACCAGTTAAATAGCACTTAAGATTTGCTCAAGTATTCCTTTGGCTAATTAACTCACACAATTTGACTGCTGAGACATAAAAGTCAACTGAATTCCAACAGGAGGAACTTAATACGAACTTTGGTATAAAGCAACACACACACACACACACACATACACACACACACACACACACACACACACATATATATATATATATATATATGAGGCCATCAAGTGCGTACGATCCCGAGGGCTCTTGTATGAATATCGCTCTTGTTAAGTAAGAGGGAGGTAAAAATGGTAGGAAAAGATTGCACTGAACAACACTGAAATAATGCAAGGGTTTGTTCAAGAGCAAATTCAGTTACCGGGTTTAAAGGAGCCGAAGATGGCCTATTATGTTGGAATGATATAGCAAGTTCAAGTTATCAGAGATTAAGGACATCAAATACTTACTAGCTCCATGGACCATATCTTTAAAGAGTCTACCCGGACAATAAAACTTAGAATATACACAGATAAAGTTATCAACACACGTGAAAACAGGGGTTACAGAAGGGGTCTTTTTTTCTTTTATTTCACAGTCACAGAAAAAAGAATCATAGAAAGGAATTGATGCCGATGAAATATAAGATTGTTTCTGGCGACAAAGAAGCAGTTTTAAGCGATAATAATTACATTTCTGACTTACAAATGTTCTGTCGTTGTTAGGCGTTGTTATGTTAGGCGGAATATCAATGACCATCAATCCTTTTTTAAATGTTTTTTTACATTTCTCTCTCTCTCTCTCTCTATATATATATATATATATATATATGATAGGATACTATTCAAATAAGTAAAGAGGTATGTACAAAATTTTAAATATATAAATTATAGACCACTGAAATCCGAAAATAAAAGTCTAATGTAGATCATATAATAGTCAAAAGAGAATATATATATATATATATATATATATATATATGTGTGTGTGTGTGTGTGTGTGTGTGTGTGTGTGTGTGTGTGTGTCTGTGTGTCTGTGTGTGCTTTGTCTTTGGAACGGAAAATATTTTGTAATTAACAATTTTTAGTTTTTTGACGCATCCAAGTGTGGGAAAATAAAGTTTCAGTGGCAACGTAGATCGGAAACTGGTTCGTTCACTCATTGCTGTTAGAAGATCTTTAAAAATTCCTATAATAGCACGCTTTTCTGGGCTATGATTACGCACATATATAAACATTTTTTTAATGATATAGAGAAAATATAGGCGCGTTCGCGCGCGTACACACACACACATACACACACACACACACACACAGGTTATTAGTGGAGCACACCTCAGCTTAAGATTAGGCTTTCCTATAATGAGAGAGACTTCCATGCCAAAGCCCTCAAAGAATTTGAAGCTGCTAAACAGAAATTGACTTCTTTCTCCACTTTGCAAAGGGAAGAATTTTAACCAGTGCCAAATTATTAGCCTCTTTCACTATACCTTCTGCCTTTCCGCCATGACGAATACAATGAATATCCAGAACATTATACCATCAATATATATATAAGTAAAGTAAAGTTGGCGAACGTAGTCGAGGGTAACCTAATGTTACACAGAGGTTTAGGGGAGGGCGCTACTATATCCAATGGATTACTCCGTTTTACCCTTGATCCGTACCTTATAAATCTGAGTGGGAATCAAGGCAGCATCAAGTATCATTCTTTGAGTCTTTCGTATGACAAGACCTGGATCATTTGCAGACACTCTACGCATTAGGCCAATATATATTCGCAATTGAATACCGTAAAGTCCTCCACTCAATATTAAGGAAATAAACTTTTTATTTGTATTCCTGAGATAAGATTTTATTATCATTATTCTGCAATAAACACTGGATTAGTGCTCACACCTTGGTTGCAATGATAATCACAAATTTTCATACATCATTCTATATATATATATATATATATATATATGCGTGTGTGTGTGTGTGTGTGTGTGTGTGTGTGTGTGTGTGTGTGTGTGTGTGTGTGTGTGTGTGTGTGTGTGTGTGTGTGTGAGTTTTTCAAGAAACTAATGATTTACAGCGATCAAGCGTATGTTCTATCCTATATATTTCTCGTATAATTTCACCTTTAAATACTAAAACACCAAATGTATGCGTGTATAAGCTTCCGTACGAACATACTTGCGTGTGTAACTGTAAGAGTGTAATGTTATAGTTATAAAAGCAGCCATAATGCAGAAATTAACGTCGTTGGAAACGGACTTTTCTAACAAAATTCAAATCCTCGATATGATTATTTTGATTTTCACTTCATGGTGATGCTCCTGAGAAAGACATGTACTCGATTCTTCGCTACGTCACTCCTATCAAATTCTAGGGCAAACTGGGACCTGAAGCTCTCGCTTAGAATGTAATATTCAGAATTCAAAAAACGTAAAGTGTTATATTCGGAGAATATATGGTACAATGGTGCACCATTCTACTCTCATCCATAAAAGTGTAGCTGGATATTTGCAGGTTTTTATCACTACAAAAAAAGCCCCAATATATTTCATTCGTTTGTCGTTGGCTTAGTTTATCATCATAATCGAATCGTTATCTTACCTTTATTGAAAAAATAAATGACTTGCTTTCGATGAATCCTGCAAATGATTGGTAAAGATGATAATTAGAATAAGAGCTTTTATCATCTCCGACACTTTCTAAACTTATTATTAGGAAAAGGGACAAAATTACAATGCCGTTTTTCGCGAAGAACATAAAATGTGACTACAATCGTACAAAGCATAAACATGTTTCATTTGAAAGCCTAAAATATGACCTTCAAATCCTAAACTCAAGTGGTTATATTTTCTTAAGTTCAAATGATCTCTAACCAATACCGCCTATATATATATATATATATATATATATATATATATATATATATATATATACGTGTGCGCGCGCGCGTGGGAATGAAGTCCCTTGTAAGAATTTGCATTTTATAACTATAACATTCAAACCTGTTAAACTCCGCTTAAAAACTGACCTTGTGTCATATCCTGCCCGACCGGAGGGGTTAGTAAATATATATAAGAATTTGCATTAAATTGAAATTGAAAAAAACAGTTAAGTGTGCACATATTGTGTTCGCCAACTTCTATTTATAAAAGGATTTGGTTCCATAATGTTTCTTATTAATTCTTAAAATTTATGTTTACCATTTCGATCCAGAACATTATGTCATTTATAAGGCGTATGTATGACAGAATCGTCAATGAATGTTATATCTTTCAGATTTATATAGATTGGGAAGGTAATTTGCGAAAATAAATATTAATCATAAGTCGCCCTCTTTCTTTACACATGACTTTGATTATTGTAAAGTAATTCTTTGATTTTATAATAATCAACTTTTGCGTCGTCCATAAGGAAACACAAGTACGGAAGGAATCGTTTTCTGGTGGTCACTTATTGCTTCTTTGTCAAAAAGAATCAGTGATGCATGCACAGATGCAAAAGTTGTAACCAGAATATGCTGCTTTCTCCAACTGACACTCCTCTCCAAATTCTGAAGGATCTATTGAATGTGTAGATTCTTGACTTCCGGAAGTACAAATAGCTTGAGATAAATAGATCAATGTAAAGATTAAGTAAAATTCACTGAATTCTTTTTTTTTCTTTATCCAGCTAAATGAATTAGTCTAAAATATCTGAAATTACCAAAACAACATTCTGTCGTCAACATTATTATATTTGTCAATTCTTCTTTGGTGGAAAGCCATTTAATATTTTGAAGATTGCTTTATCTTATAGGGTTTGCATCCTGCAGCACCGTCATAGAAACATGGAATAAACAGTCTCTGATGATGGAGATAAAATAGAAAAAATGATTTTGTTGTCTTGATTTTCTTTTCAAAACAGTTTTGAGTCAAATCCCATTACATAGATTAACATCTCCAGTGACATTCTAAAGTTTATTTGTAAGTTATTCCTCCTCAAACCCTATAAATTGCTTCCAAAATAATTTTGATATTTCTTGTTCACGAAACAAAGGTTTATAGAAATATAATAATGAATTTCTTGTTACTGATTGACATTTTTGTAGAATTTTACGATTCATATATTTATTTTCATGCCACTTTGCTAAATAATTAATTGCACCGAGCGTTACTATATTTGACTCGAATGTAAGTCCTCTTTTTCAACATAACTTTTACTTATTGTTATTTTCGTGGACATAAAATGTTATTTTCGAATCATTTTGGAAAAAAAACAACATTTGGAACAGACCAATTTTTCCTTTCAAAATTTTAAAAAGGTTCCAGGTAAATTCAGTGATTTACAATTTAATTGTTAAGGCGTTTTAAATGGTTAATGCACGAAATGATATTTTACTAAGCTTAGCTTAGTGGCAGTAGGAAGCTAAAAGTATAAGAGTCAAGGGGAAAAAACTCCCTAACAATGATCATGTAATAAAAAAGGAAGAAAACAAAACAAAACATATAAGCAGTGAACGAGGAGTAGAACTAGAAACATAATAATTCTCCATATTTATAATCGTTGCACATAATACTATCTGTTATTTGTGCGATTATTTATTTTGTCCTCTATCGTTCGGATGGTGGTTGGTGGTAGGTGTTGGGATGATGATGATGATGATGATGATGATGATGATGATGATGATGATGATTGTATTGTAATGATAAGATAAAATGCGAAATTTATGGCTGTACACTAGAAAGTCACTTTTTTCAGAATTTATCAATTGAAACTTTGAAATATAAATGTGACTCGTAATCTTCCTGACACTGAATATATCCTCAGCAAATAGTTAATTCTCCAAAACAGGAGTCTGCTGTGTATAAAACAAAACTTTATATGTTGGTGAGATTCTAGTTCTGGAAGTCTCGCTAATTCGCTGTAAATAATCATTGCAATTAATCCAAGGTCCAGATCGATCTATTTGTCTGCTTGATGATCCCCTGCAAAGTATTTGGATTTGATAAGAATACTTATTATATAACCAAACTCAAAGACTTTTCAGAAACTTGGCCCAGTCGGCTAAGGCTGCAGAATACACAGTATGCATCTCTTCAGAGGGGTCAGACTCCCTCAACAAGTGTCCTGTAGTGACACTACACAATCTAATGGTGAGGTTCCGGTAATTCTTGAGATTTGGGGAATGTGGAGTACCTATTGATTGCCATCACTCCAAGGTCCACGCTGACACAGAGTAGTTGCACGTGATAGGGTCCTAATATAGGTCAAATAGAATTGTGGGCTAATGATAAACTGAATTATTTGAAATAAAACTGATTTTCTATGCTTATCTGAATTGCTTGCAATAGAACTGTTTTCACATTTTAACAGCGTACTTATGCTTAACTGAACTCATAGAAATAAAACTGTTTTGACATTTAAAGTGGGTTCTTGAGCGAAACTGAATTGTTAGAAATAAAACATTTTTAAATGTTAAACTGTGTTGTTTCAAATAGAACTGTTTTTGACATTAAAACTGTACTTACGCTAAACTGAATAGTTAGAATAAGAACAGTTTTGACATTTAACTGTGTGTAAACAAAAACTATACTTTTACTAAACTGAATCGTTTGAATTAGAACTGTTTTACTAAACTGAAGTAAAATACTACAACTAATAATAGTAATTATAATATAATAATAATTGGGATGCATTAATCCACTGGGGTTTTGAAAGACAAAATGATCATTTAATCTCGGTCAGAATACCAGATCTAACATTAAATAAAAAGAAATAAAGAACTTCATATCGCAAACCCCAGAGTTAAAATGAAAGAAAGCGGAACTGTTGAAAAATACAAGAATTTGACCGGATTGCTGAAAAACATGTGGAAGTTGTGGATGACGATGACACCAGTTATAAACCGTGCTCCTGGAATGGATCCTAAAGGCTAGTAAATAAAAAGACCGCAGGAATTGGAAATCTTAGAAAGAATCGAGACCATCCAGAATACCACATAGTTAAGATCAACTCGAATACACAGAAGTGCCGAGGAGACCTAATGAAGCTTCCTGTCACTGAGACGCTAGGGAAAGCCCACCACCGAACTCTGGTAAAAGAAACCCCAACGAATCTTCTATTAGGAAACTAAAAACACGCAAAGTTATGCTATCAGTCTTTTGAATAGTCGGCGATTGAAATTAAATGCAAAATCGACTGATGTGAAAAGTGTGTAAATCTTAACGAAACATTTGAAGTGAGATAAGACGAATGAAAAACTTAACCTTTTACTATTAAGAATGTAAAAATGTGTGTTCGTGTTTCTATAAATTTTCGGCAAATTATCGAAATACTGAAAACTGAAATATTACAGAAGTCAGCACATAAACATTAATGTCAGTAAAAGAAGCCTGCATTAATATCTGAAAGGAATCAGGAAAGGAAAAAATCAAGGTAAGAAGCGAAAAATAATTATTATTGAAAAACATTCAAAGCGACAGCATCAACGAACAAAACGATCTAATTTATGAAAAAGCAAAACTAGTCGGTTCTAAAATTAGCGTCTCTTACGAAACCCAAACAGAAAGAAAAAAAACTAAATTGGAAATGAGGCTAAGAAGAACAAATAAAAAAACTTCAAAAACAACCGAAATTACAAACGAAGTAAAATACACAAGGAGTTAACAAAATTAAAAGTCGTAAAAATCATCTGACAATACGAAAGGAAAGAATTTGGTTAAAATAAATTGGTGAAACAAAGGAGACTCAAAAGATATCGGGATTAGGTTAAGCAATACAAATATAACAGGACCTTCCAAAATGACGAACAAAACTTCTACAAATAAACTGGGGTGGGGAAAGAACAGTGACAAATGAACACCTGGAAGCATAGGAAACAAAAAAATTGGGGCAAAATATAGTAACCGTAAAAACAAAACAGAAAGGCCGAATAGATAAATAACATTATAAATTATTGGAAGGGAAAATACCAATTTAGAAAACAACAGCAAATAATGTTATTCATTCATTCTGGTTAAAAAAAAAAAATCACGTCCATGTTCGACAGATTGGCTCAGTAACAAAGCAGACACCCAGAAAAACACAACTTAACCGAAGGGATGACGAAAGTGAAAACCTCCTCATCCAGAATGATATCCAAACCACTATAGACCGATTATGAGTGTATCTATGATGTAGAAAATCCTAACCATACAGGTTAGAGATAGAATATTACCCGTATGTATGTCCCGAACAGTTTCCGGAGGAACAGAAAGGGTGCCACAGGGAAAAAAAAAGATGACTGAATAACATTCCATATATATATATATATATATATATATATATACCCTCAAAGGTGTCAGAATAAGTGGGAAAAGTATCCTTGGCATGCATAGACCTCAGAAATTCTGTCGATTTCGTTCCGCAAATTTGTATAATACGTGTCTGAAAATAAATGAAATATCGAAAAAAAAAAAAAACATGAACTTTATCACGGTTAAAGTAGCGTCGCATCAACCGAAAAGGACATCGACACGAGGTTAACGAAAACATGGACAGCTATCAATAGGCTATCGATTATATGGAAATCAGACCTAACCGATAAAATGAAACGCAGTTTCTTCCAGGCAGCGGTCGCATCGATACTGCTACATGGGTGCACTACATGGACTCTAACAAAACGGCTGGAGAAGAAGCTAGAGGGCAATTACACAAGAATACTGCGAGCAATCTTGAACAAGACCTAGCGGCAACACTCCACAAGACACCAACTGTACGGCCACCTGCCTCCTATCACGAAAACTATTCAAGTTAGACGAACCAGACTTGCAGGACACTGCTGGAGAAGCAGGGACGAACTCATAAGAGATGTACTCTTATGGACCCCACACATGGCCGTGCAAAAGCAGGACGACCAGCACGAACATACATTCAGCAACTATGTGAGGATACGGGATGTTGTCCAGAAGACCTACGTGAGGCGATGAACGATAGGGAAAGGTGGTGAGAGAGGGTCAGGGAAATCCGTGCTACCAGCACGACATGATGATGATGATGATGAGTAGTAGAAAAAAAAACCTTGCAAAGTTAAAAAAACCCGGAAGCGGCATCTTCCAGAAAAATTCACAACTCACCACTGCGATTTTTTTTTTTTTTTTGCAATTTTACCACCCAATTATAATATTGGAAAATGATCAGTCAACTAAAATTTACAAAATCATCGAAAAGATTTAAATATCTATATATCGGAATGATATCAAGATCTTTGCCGAAAATAAAAACCCACAGGAGAATATACAAACAGAATGTAAGAATAAAATTGGGCTTACTGCTTATATAGAAAAATGAGGAAAAAAGAAAAAAAACGGGAAAGATCAGAAACACAAATTTACGAAAAAATCAGAACGCTTGGAGAGACAGAAAATTGCAACAACTTGAGATGATGGACTTTGAAAATATTAAAATAGAAATCAAAGAAAAAGTAAGGAAAGAGTACCACAGAAGAACTAAAATACTTCTCGAAACCAAGCTTATTTCAGAAATTTTATCAAAGGAATGAATACCCGAACAATCGTCTTGTAAGATATTCTGGAACATTATTTAAAAATAAGGAGGAATTCAGACAAATGGACCAAAGAAAAGTTATGTCTTTGTACAAGACCTTACACCTGATATAGACAGACTATATCTGACAAAAACAGAAGGTGGGTCAACAGTGGCCAAGAGGAAGGATCACTTAGATTATTTTTACTTGAGTAAAACATTAAAAAGAGCAAAGAAAGACAAATGTCAGTAGCCATGATCCATAATAGCATCATGAGGTCAAACAAAAAAAAATGACTACAAAACAATTGTCTATATACTTCAAGCAACTAACTGAGGTTGCACACGAGAATATGGCTGAGAAAGGGAAACTTCATGAGAGAAACTGATTCTTTTTTTTAATAGCAGCAAATAATAACGCTATAGAGATCAATCATTTTAAAGCGAAAATTATTCATCGACAAAAGAATGGCAAGTGTAGGTTGAGTGGAGATGAAGATAAAAGGGTTAATCTCATAATAAGCGAATTTCGTCAATTAACCCAAATGGAGTAAAAGACTATCCGTGACTGTAAGGGAAGGTTATCCACTGGGAACTGTGCAAGAGATTAAAATTTGATCATGCTTCCAAATACTATATCTGTCCTACAAATTTGAATGCATAAAATTCATTAAAATTTTTAGATACAACCGGATTATCTAATCCTCCTCAGAAGATAAAACGCACTGTTAATTTATAAGAAAAAGAACTTGGATTTTAATGGATTTTTCCGGCCTGATGAACCATAGAGTGATAATGAAAGAAAATTAAAAGATGGACAAATACTGTGTAAACGATAGAAAGTTTTAGAAGATGGTAACGGTGGTATCAATTATAGTTGATATACTTGAGACGGTCCTCAACGACTTTATAAGGAAACTGGAGGAATTAGAAATCAGAGGAAATATCGAACCATCAAGATTACAGCATTCGTGTCCCAGAGGCCTGAGAATACTTTCTTCCTCTAGGACTCCAGAGAAAGTTCATCAGCTTACGCTGGTGGGAAAAACACAACATAAGTGAAAGTATATGAATTGTTACTTTAACCGTAAAAAACAGCATATAAATCATACAAAGAATATTGGGCGCAAGGAGAAAAAAGGAATTGACTTTTTTTATTTGCAAAATTAATAATAGTATCATGGTATGTCTCGTCAGCTCGTACTATGATAATTATAACATTTGTTTGAATATCGATCCAAGGGAGATAAATCCATGTGTTCGGATTTGCAATCTGAATTTTTAATTTCTCGTATATATGGGCCGTCCAGTAAAATTGAACTCATGACAATGTTATGTTTGGCATAGCACGCTAAACATTACACTACCAGAGACATCCGGGTACCTTTGGAAGTAGGTAACAAGATAGTATATTGTGATCTTCTGTATAATTGAATATTTACATTATAATTTTCATTAATGAAGGACCATTTGTTCAGCTCAATCCTAATTAATATCTCTTAATTATACTAGAAGATAATCCTGTTCGAAACTGATGGTCTACAAACGAATCACCTCATGTTTATCACTCAACAACTAGGCACTACGCCGTCAATCCATTCTAGGAATGGATCGATTTCGACAGAAAGGCCGCCTTTTAATTATCACAACTGACACTCCCAAGCCAACTCTAATTAAGTAACACGCCCCCAGGGCTTCTATTTGTGAATCGATCTGTGGACAGGTGTTATCAATACGCAATGACCGTTTTGGATAGGGAGTGGTGGATAAAAGCGGTAAAACTAACCCATCCCCGCTAACGTTGATGCTATTAGCTCCCTTGTTCTTTCACCAATTCAAAGTTTACGGCACCGAACGAAGAAATTTCTAAAGCTTCTAAGAAAGACATGAGACTGAGAAGACATTTGTGAAATAAAATTTCGCACCATTATTAGATGTAATTTATTTCTACAAAAGTATACCGAACTTGGACGAAACCAGTAACATGAAAGAGGAAGTAATCAAAGCCAGGATCTGAAGACATTTGATAAAGTTTACTTTCTATATATTTTAACCGGTGGTAGTTTATATACCAGATATAAAGATAAAAGTTGATTATGTCTGCCGAAATATACTTGTCTCAGTTGCTTGAATATTCAACATAATTCCATGCGTATACGAGTTATGATCAAAAAGTACCGAGACAAAAGCTTGAATTTGTTCTAATCTTAAAATTTATTGCCCAGTCAGTCGGGGTTGTAGAATACATCGACTGCATCTCTGCAAGGAGGTCAGACCCCTCTAAAGAGTTTACTGGACATGACACTAAACAATCTGATGATGAGGTTCTGGTAATGCTGGAACTTAGGGGAATGTGGAGTATCCCTTCATTGCCATCGCTCACAGGTCCACTCTAACCTCGAGTGGTAGTACCTGATAGAGTCTTATCTATGGGTCCAACAGAATTAAACTGCATACGTATGCTAAACTGAATTGCTGGAAAATTAACTTGTTGACATTGAAATTGTACTTACGCTAAACTGAATTGTTTGAAATAGAACTGATTATTTTATAAAAATAGATTTGGCAATAAATATCCAAGAAAGGTTGATATGCCATAAACCCAAACTACCAACAACCAACTCAAAGTTTAAATTGTTTTGACAAAACACAAAATTGTCCAAATACGAAGTAAAAAGAACTGACTCCGTGGAATTGTCTTCCTTCATTTGCTTTAGTTTATGCTTTTATTGATTAGTGATTGAATTTAACGGCATATTAACACATCTAGGGCTATTCTACGCCAGTAGATTAAGGTATTGCATTCATTGTACGTTAAAGCATGTATAGTTATGTAGTTGTTTTATATGAGTTTTTAAAAATCTTTTTCCACAGTATTAAATTGAATAAAGATAGGTTTGAAACAGGTTTATTGGACTAAAAGGATTTTAACAATAAAAACTACTCAATATCAGAGTTAACCAAAGAGTAAGAGAATGAATACTTTAAAATTTGGCCATCAGTTTTGTCTAATTTCATAACTTACACGCCCTGAGGACAGTTTTAAACTTGAAACGGTTAACATTTGCAAATATTTTTATAAAAAAAATCATTCTCTGAAGTTTATATGTGTGTGTCTGTATGTTTGTCTGTATGTCTCTCTCTGTCTCTCTTTCTGTCTATATATATATATATATATATATATATGCATATTTGTAAGCAAGTAAATTTTAGATAACATTATTTTCAAACGCACCAAAGCCCATTTGTTTGCACGCCGTTAAAACGGTTTCAAGTATTGCTATCTTATATTAATAGTTAGCAATATTTGAAACCAATGTGTAAGTAGATCTAAAATGAATAGTACTATTTGCATTCTTGTAAATGGCTTCAAGCGTTGTTGAATATTACCTGCACCATGTCAAATGGTTTCAAGTATTCCTATTTAACACTAGTATTCATTTTCAACATTTACTATTTGTGTGAACTGGGTGTAATGCTTCCAAGGATTGCTTTTGTTTGCATAGAGTTAAATGGTTTCAAGTTATGGTATATATAGATATTGATTTAAAATATTCACTTCAATTCACGACTGACTGGCCTTTGAAACGAATAGATGCTTACAAGAAAGAGATATACTCGAATGGAAAACCAAAAGAAAAGACAACCCAGATCCCAAAAATATAGACCAAAAACATGCAAACCGATGATGTGGAAAATACTAAGAGTACAAAAAAGGGATGAGATTTACGTTTCCTTAATAAGCAGTGGACTTTTCCCCGAGGAACAGAAAGAATACTACGTGGAGATCAGTGGTACAGAAGAGCTACTATGAATTGATGAACACATCTTCAAAGATAGTAAAACGAGACGGAAAAATCTCGTTATAGAGTGGATTCATTCAAAATATCCATATGATATGCTCCCACATAGCCTCATAATAGACTGTCATAAAATTTACAAGATATCTGGTGAAGTCATGAAGTTCATGAAAAATATAATGGAAAACTGGAGAATCGAACAGACACCAGGGGGAAAAGCTTTGCTGAGGTAAAAATCCAGAGAAGTATCTTCCTGGTCGATGCCCTACTACTATTACTATTTTAAGTAGCGATGTTCACGTACTTCAAGAATCGCAAGAAAAAATCGACCACCAAATGTTTATGGACGACATCAAACTGTTAACAAAAAATGTAAAAAGATTCGGAAACCCTAATACAGGCAGCGAGGATATACAGTAAGATATAGGGATAGAATTTGGCATAGTGATATGTGCCATGCTAATAATGAAAAGCAGAAAACAACGAATGACGGAAGAAATAGAACTACCGGCCCCCACTCACCAAAACAAATCATAACTTTCGGAGAAAAGAAAACTCACAAATAGTTGGGAATACTGGAAGCAGACACCATAAAACATACCGAGATGAATTTAAAAAAATAGTACCTCAGGAGAAAGAGAAATCTACTGGAAACTAAATTACATTGCAGAAATCCCATCAAAAGGATAAGTATTTTGGCTATGCCTCTCGTAAAATACTTTGAACCATACTTAAATTGAACGAGAAAAGAACTACAACAAATAAACTAGAGAATGCTGGGGAGAAAAACACTCACATTTTTACAATACTAATTCTATTAATAATTAGGTTTGATTATACGAACAAGTGGTACATTGAAGACCCAGAATCTGTGTGAGCAAATTTTGAGGTAAAAAAGGAATACCTAATCTCGGCCTGCTGACCAGACCAAGTAATAGTCTACGAAAAAAAAAGTGGAACCTTCAGAATAAAGGACTTTGCCAATAAGGAAAAACACATTGTAAAATTAAAAGAAGGTGAAAACAGGGAAAAATATCTTTACCTTGCTAGAGAGCTGAAGATGGTGCTAATACCAATTGTAGTTGATGCACTTGGAACGATTCCCAAAGGATTGGTAAAGTTACAGGAAGATTTACAAATCAGACGACAAGTAGAGACCATTCAAACTAGAATACTGAAAAGAGCCCAGGAGACTTGAGGAGACTTGCTGTCACATAAACTCCAGTGAAAAACCTCCTAGTAACCTTGGTAAAAAAAACTGTCAAAGAAGTAAAAGTAATAATTACATCAGCACATCAGCGGACTCTTCCCAGAAGAAAAGAAATGATGCCACAAGGAGACGTAAGGTACAGTAGACCAACTATATGTTGATCAACACATCCACAAGGAGAGCAAAGTTAGCCTCAAAAATCTTGCTATAGCGTGAATTGATTTCAGAAAACCACACGATATAGTCCCGCAAAGCTGGAAAAAAAAGACCGTCTTAAACTGTACAAGAGTTACACGACGTGCGGATTAGTCATTCATTAATATGTAAAAATTAGAATTAATGAAATATATTCTAATTTATATATATATATATATATATATCTCAGAAACAAAATAAGATCCTTAAAATAAGTATTTTTTTTAGTCAAGGCTTATATGACCAAAAAAGCTTTTCGATTTTAAAGGTCAGTTAAGTGCGAGATAATTGTTTTTGATTTTAAAGGTTAGCAAATTTATTTAGTTTTTTGGTTGTCAACCGAAACATCAATCACAATGATGAAACGGGTCATTTCGTAAAATATATTTTTCTAGTCCTTATCTTGAAGGTCAATGTCAAAAGGGAGATTCAGTTTTGCTTCACCCTAAATAAAGGTAAGTTTGGCATGCCTCATCCAGTCAGGTGAGGCTGAGAATTTTTTTGTTCAACCTCATTGCTCTAAACCTGTTCAAATTGGTCAAAGCATCTAAAAAGGGTTTTCCCTATACCTGTAAGATATAATTCTCAACTACGATTGGCTGACCAATGGGAATATGATTGCCTCTTATGGGATAACCAATCAGAAACCATTTTTTAGTTCATATATTGATCTATAAAAAATGAGATAATGAAACGAATCCTCTGAGAGGATAAGAAAAAAGGGATCAAGAAGAAACTCAAGACTGCCAAAGAAACATCTAGACCCGAAGTACTCAGAACAACCTTCAGACTTTACAAAATTTTAAAGTCCCAGATTTTAGAGACGTTAGTGTTACTCTAACCGCACCTCATCGTAACTCTTCCTCTCTCGATATTCTTTCTTCTTCTGTTTGTCAGGAAAGCAAACCTCGTTTGTTCGTCATTTTTTTGTCTCACAAACGTGTTTCTATAAAAACGATTTGTTGTTGTTGTTAAAGAAGGGATTTACTCTATTCTTTGATTTACTAGACAATCTAGCCATTCATATTACATGACAATCAGAGGAAGATCCGGCTGGGTTGTGTCAAGCCCCCTCCGTGGATCTTTCAAACACAGCGTGGGCTTGGAAGGATTCGACAAAGCAAACAGCCGGAAGCTAATGTGGTAGTCACGAACACAATAGCCACAACAAGTACTGAGACCAGTAGTCACACCACATTGGGCTCCGTGACTAACATAGGACCACACAAAATATCCAAAGAAGTCATAATATTTATCGAGAAAACCACGAAAATAGGGAAAGGGGACTGACAGCAGAGAAAGAAAATTTAGCTGAGGTGATAATCCTGAGAGATATCTTTCAGAGAGATGCGCTTTCACCATTACTATTTGTGATTGCGATGATGTAACTCAATCACATATTTAGAAAATGCATAAATGAATACAAACTTACTAAATCTCAAAGAGATCAATCACCTAATGTACATGGACGACATCAAACTCTTTGCGAAAATTTTAAAAAATTGGAAACCCTAAAACCGACAGTGAGTACATAATCAGATGAAATTTGGCATAGAAAGATGCGCAATGCTAATAATAACAAGTGGGAAACGACCCATTACGGAAGGAATAGAACTAGCAAACCAAGAAAAGATCAGAATGCTCGGAGAAAAGGAAACTTAAACATATTTGGAAATATTGAAAGCAGACACCAGCAATCAAAGGAAGATGAAGGAAAAAATTAAGAAAGAGTATCTCAGGGTAACGAGGAAATAATTCGAAATCAAACTATATAGCAGAAGTCTCATCAAAGGAAAAAAATGACTCAGCAGTGTCCTTGTAAGATACTATGGTCCATTCTTGAAGTAGACGAAGAAGGAACTTAAAAAATGAACCAGAGAATAAGAAAACTCATGAGGATGCGTAAGGCCTTATATCCAAAAAACGATGTAGACAGACTGTATGTGTCATGAAAAGAAGGATGAATAAAACTCACAAGCATTCAACATAATATCGATGCATTGATACAAAGACTCGAACACGATATAAAAAATGCTGGGGCAGACTGATTACAGCGACCAGAAACAATACAGTCAACACAAGCATCAACAAAAAAAAAAAATAATCAGAAAACAA